>SJYC01009249.1:0-44422 GCA_006408675.1 Madoqua kirkii
AAAAAATAAATCAGGTTTTCTTGAACGAGAATATCCGTGTGATGGTCTGCTCTGCAGTTCACTGCAGGGATCTTCCCCCTCACAACTACCAGCCATCAGTTTCGCTGTAATTTCTCATGTAGCCTCTCACTTAGACCTTCTCCGACAGTGCCCAGAGGCTTTTAAAAAATAATTTTTTCCCTTTCTCTTTACGAATGTCTTGATCCCTTCGGCGGGCTGAAAGCGTTTCGGTGCAACTCTAGGGTGAGAGCTCCAGGCAGGTCCGGAGAAGCCTTCCAACCCGGGCACCTAGGCTGGCTCGCGGGTCCTGCCCCCACCCCTGCCGCACGGCTGCGCCAGGAATACGGCTTTGGTCGCCGCCGCCGCCGCCGGATTAGTTCGAGTCCCGTGGCTTGGCCAAAGTGACACTACATTTTTTTCTTCGTTCTCACATGTGACAGATCCCACTGCATTAAAGCCATCTTCTCCCCGGCTCTAGGCCAAGTCTTGCGCCGGAGACGTCCCCGCCCCACCACCCTTCACCCTTTACCTGGGGAGGGGGTCTGTACCAGCATCCCTCCGGGAGAGAAACAAAGGCGGAGGCGAGGCTACCAGGTGGGCAACTCCCCTCGAGTGGACCCGTCACCGCGGTGAAGAGGATGGGGAGATGCACTAGCGGGCAGAAAAGGGAAACCGAGGCACCGAGGGAGATGACTGAGCCTGGGTCTGCATCCTCTCCCAAGTGAGGCTCCCCGGGCGGGCGGACCTCAGACTTCCCCCCGCCCCGCTCGCCCGCAATCGGCCGCGGAGAGGCAGGGAGCCCGCCCCGCGGCAGCTCTTACCTCGGGAGAAGCGCTCCCGCTCCCTCCGACGGCTCGGGGAAAGAGCCCCGCCGCTCGCGCACGCGCATTCGCGTTCTCGCCCCTCCGCGCCACCGCGCGCGCCCCTCCAACCTGGCTTTGGCCCGCCCCGGCCCTGTCCGTCAGCGTACGCGACAGCCAATCCACTAGCACGGGAGGGCCAACGCTGATCACGTGGTCGGCCTAGCCAATCACCAAGCTGCCCTCGGCAGCACCCGTTCCGATGTCTCCGGGGATTCGGTTGCTACAGAGTGGATCGGGTGAGAGGCGTGTACAAAGGGCTGAATCTCTGTTTGGGGCTCTGATTGGTACTAGATTGACAATTACTAGATCTATTGATATCTCAAATTCTAAATATGAACAAGAATGACCTGGGCATCTTATTAAAAAGCGGATTCTGATCCAGTAAGCCTGAGAAGGGGACTTGAAATTCTGCCCAACAATCTCTTAGTAATGATGCTCCTGGTCTGGTAATAATTTTAAAGGCACTTGTCTAAAAATGATGTTATAACCCCCTACTCCATGTTAGCTAGAAGTTTCAAAACCTTTTCCTTCCTCAACTGATAAAGCATTCCAGTGACTGACTGAACAAGAGGTGTTCTGGTGACGCTTGTAGTTTGGACACAGGCTGAGGGAAGGCATGTTTGATTTGAACATCACCCATCTTTGTTCATGGGGCAGTAACTAATTTGGTGGACGCTCCTCATTGAGAACACTAAGTCATCCTGAAGTATTGAGCATGTGTATCACTGTGCTGTATTCTTGGCCAGAGAAAAAGCGTAAGTGGTTCCTGTTTTTTGGAAATTTGCAGTCTGTCACAGAACTACACAGGGAAACTCGGGAAGAAGCATTATAGGAATAAAATCCAGGGAGCTAATTGCTGCAGATCCTTGGACAGTTCAGGTCAGAACTATCCAATGTAAGCCAGAGTTTGTAGTATCCTATCTTAGGAATCTTTGAAATTGCCCAGATAGATTTGTCAGTAATTCCAGAGTCTGGAAATCAGGAAACCCAGTGCCTCTGTCGTCTCTCAAACTTGACCCAAATCTGAGTATTTTCAGACTGGCTAGACTATTTGTTGTTCAGCATAGTCCTGTTACGCAATAGTGTACTGGTGTGATTTAAAGGTCTAAGTGCTACAGTCTCCAAAACCTTCTTCCTACTTCAGGCCAGGTGGTGTGACTGCTTCAGCAGTTTTCTCTCACTATTTCTCAAGGTGATCAAAATGTCACTTAGAGGAAACTTTTATCCTTGTCCGTGTATAGAGGGCCTCTGGCTTATCAGCCCCAGAAGTGAAGCCTGCTTAAAAATCTCAGCTATTGTTCACCAGTAACTCTATGAGAGATAGCATAGCACAAAACTCAGAGTTACAAGAATGCACAGAATCTAGCACAGCAATGGTTCTGGCTGCAGCAAGAGTAAAGAAATGTCTAACCGAGAAGAATATGTTTGAAAATCTCAGAGAAAGTTTATTTTGCTATCTTTAAACCAGTGGCTCTCAAGCTTGGATATACAGTAACACTTTTTTTTTTAATTGGAGGATAATTGCTGTACAATGTTTTGTTAGTTTCTGCCATACAACAATGTCAATCAGTCATTTAGTAACCATATGTCCCCTCCCTTGTGAATCTCCTTCCCACCCTCCGCCCCATGCCACCACTCTAGGTTGTCACAGAGCACTGGGTTGAGCTCCAGCTCCATGTGTTCTACCACAACTTCCCACTAGCTCTCTGTTTTGCATATGGTAATGTAAATGTTTCAGTCCTGCTCTCTCAGTTTATCCCACCCTCTCCTTCCCCTGCTGTGGCCACAAGTTTGTTTTCTATGTCTGCCTCTCTATCCCTGCCCTGCAAATAGGTTCCTTAGTACTATTTTTCTAGATTCCATATACATGCTTTAATATATTTGTTTTTCTCTTTCTGACTCATTTCGCTCTGTGTAATAGACTCTAAGTTCATCCATCTTACTAGAACTGACCCAAATTAATTCCTTTTTACAGCTAAATAATATTCCGTTGTACATACCTATACAACTTCTTTATCCATTCATCTGTCAAAATGGAAATAAAAACAAAAATAAACAACTGGGACCTAATTAAACTTAAAAGTTTTTGCACAGCAAAGAAAGCTAAACACAAAATGAAAAGAAAGTAGTGCTTTTAAGGAAATAGACTTTGGGGTTCCTGTGCCTAGAGATTGTGATTGGAGTGAGGAGTGGAGCCTGGGCAACAAATAGGTTTAAAAAGTTCCACCGGTGATTTGTATCCAGCCATGCTTGAGAATACTTATACAAGCTACTAGAATGAGGGACTCATTTTTTAACAGGGGAAATCAACTCTGCAACATAAATCACTAACGACATAAAGACTGGAACAGAGGGAAAGCTTCCATATAATTTGTGAGAACAGATTTTTTTTTAAGCCAAAAAATAATTCATAGGTAATAAATATTCCAAAGACTATTTAGTGGACTAAATTTAAAAGCCAGGTTCACAACTAGGTTTAATTCCAGTTGATTAAGTAAATATTGCCCCCAAAACCTATTACCTTTGACAACCACTCCAAACTGATGAAATCTCTGGTGCTATCTTGACTTGTTTTATGTCCTTCTTAACTAAAAGCAGATTTCTGTTTGAGCATTATTGAGAGTTATTCTCTGAGGCTTTTCCCAAAACTTGCAACAGAATCACCTGGAGTCCTGGTGAAAACACAGATTCCCAGGTCACACCCCAAACTTCCTCTAGGCTCTCTCCTGTAACAATTCTGAAGCCAGTTTTCTGGTTAAACTTGAATCTACATTATATCTGCTGTTACAGAACATCTCAAATTCTCAAGCTCTGCTATTAGTTTAGTTTGCCATGGTAGCTAAAGGAAGGAGGTGAGTCCACTTTAAGGTATTCTGAAAGAGTCTCAATTGTCTTTATTGAGATTTTACCAAATTCTTATATTTTGTGACATAAAATGATTAGTACCTGGACCTTGGAAAACTGTTGTTGCACAGAGTTTTTCTATGGAGTGATATTTGCTGTATGGAATATGACCTCGTTTTTAACTGAATTAGTGAGGTACCCTCAGAACACTCTGCCAACAACAGCCATCTTGCTCAAAAATGACTTGATTTGCCACGTTAGAAGTATAGAATCCGATGTGTAAGTCTGAAATCTAACTTCCTTCTGCTCTGACACTTTTAAAAATATATTTCACAGCATTAAATGGAGGAGAAATTTTTCTCACCTCATAAACTTGTAGCTTTATCCACTGGGTAAAATAAGGACAATTTTCACTGATATTTAACTAGCACCAGTAATTTAAATTTTTATCTAGAAAAAAACGTTTATTTTATCTTGTGAATATCATCATTACAAAAAGATGCATCAAGAAACAAAAGAAATTCTTGCTGGAGGATAAAAATTGGAAAAAAAAAAAAAAAGAATATCCAGTCTGTCACTCATTTTCTGTTTCTGTCTGCTCGCCTCACAGGTGTAACCTGGCTATTCTGTCTCAGGAAATGGAAATGTTAGTGTCTGATATAAATCAGGCATTAGCTTATGCAATCCCCCTTCCCCATTTTCCAACCTGAAATTGCTTAGTAAGAGATTCAGGTATATTTGAAAAGAAAAGAAGATTAGATATAAACAGCCAGGTCTCCAAAAATCCACCTATTGCTCCATGATAATCAGAACCTCCACAGGATTGCTTTATGATTGCTAATTATGTTTTTATCTCTTTAGCAATAAATAGCTTCTCTAAACTTCATTTATTTCATTCATGAAGACTCACTGATTACCCAAGATTCTAGTCCCTGTCTATCATATAAATCTAGCCAGGATAATCATTTTCTGTCTGTATCTTTGTTTTAATAGCTGCTATCTTTTCTCCACTTTACAGTGTAAAAGTGTGTAGATTTAGCCTAAAACACTGGGCATTTTAAGAGAGGTTTATGTTCTTTACATTCTTTATATTACCTGTCAGTTCAGTTCAGTTTAGTCGCTCAGTAATGCCTGACTCTGTGATCCCGTGAACTGCAGTATGCCAGGCTTCCCTGTCCTTCACTATAGCCCTGAGTTTGCTCAAACGCATGTCCACTGAGTTGACAATGCCATGCAACCATCTCATCCTCTATCACCCCTTCTCCTCTTGCCTTCAATCTTTCCCAGCATCAGGGTCTTTTCCAGTGAATCAGTTCCTCGCATCAGGTGGTTGAAGTATTGGAGTTTCAGCTTCAGCATCAGTCCTTCCAATGAATATTCAGGACTAATTTCCTTTAAGATTGACTAGTTTGATCTCCTTGCAGTTCAAGGAGATCAAACTAGTGTCTCCAACACCACAATTCAAAGGCATCAGTTTTTCAGCACTCAGCTTTCTTTATAGTCCAACTCTCACAACCATACATGACTACTGGAAAAAGCATAGCTTTGACTAGATGAACCTTTCTTGGCAAAGTAATATCTCTACTTTCTTGTAAGTTGGTCATAGCTTTTCTTCCAAGGAGCAAGTGTCTTTTAATTTCATGGCTGCAGTCACTATCTGCAGTGATTCTGGAACCCCAAAAATAAAGTCTGTCACTGTTCTCATTGTTTCCCCTCTATTTGCCAGGAAATGATGGGACCAGATACCATGGTCTTTGTTTTCTGAATGTTGAGTTTTAAGTCAGCTTTTTCACTCTCCCCTTTCACTTTCATCAAGAGGCTCTTTAGTTCTTCTTTGCTTTCTGACATAAGGGTAGTGTCATCTGTGTATCTGAGATTATTGATATTTCTCCCAGCAATCTTGATTGGGCTCCCTTGGTGGCTCAGAGGTTAAAGCATCTGCCTGGAGTGCAGGAGACCTGGGTTCAATCCCTGGGTCAGGAAGATCCCCTGGAGAAGGAAATGGAAACCCACTCCAGTACTCTTGCCTGGAGAATCCCATGGAGGGAAGAGCCTGGTAGGCTACACTCCATGGAGTCGCAAAGAGTTGGACATGACTGGTAGACTTTCCTTTCACTTTCTAATCTTGATTCTAGCTTGTGATTCATCCAGCCTGGCATTTTGTATGATGTACTCTGCATATAAGTTAAATAAGCAGGGTGATAAATATATTATCTATAAAGATTTATAAATATTCGTTTAATGTTTTATATAGTATTTCATACTTAAAATGTGGTATGCCCATCTATACCTCCCCACCTTAAGAAATAAAACATTATTAATACAGATACCATGGACCCCTTCCAACAAGTTAATTCTTTAGATGGAGATACCACACTTAGCAAGCTTAGGCACAAGGAGAGAGAATGGTTATGGAAGAAAACACTGTATGTATGCATGTGATAGAAAACATAAACGTAAGCATAATTTTTACTAAATAAAATGTTTAGAAGTTCCAAACTGATAAAAGAATAACAAGTCTGGAAATCCTGTGTGTTCAACTTCTGTGATTCCATTTCATGTGGTTCAACTCCTATCCCACAAAGAGTCAGACATGACTGGGCAACTGAACAACAACAGCAACGACTCCTATGCAGGTAACTTTTAGAAGACTACATAAGTTTTGTGCAACAGAAATAAGGAAAGGAATCAAGTCTCATTCATTCAACAAAAATACAATGTGAAACCTGGCTTTTAGCTCATTTTAAGTTAAATTTAAGACATCACAATTCAAAATAAAAAGTTTTATGTTACAAGTGAGGCACGTTCACTGTAAGAAAGAACACCAATTCTTGATGAGATCAGAGAAGACTTTCTGCAAGAAGCAATACCTGAACTGAATTTCAGAGCACCAGTAAAAGCCAGCAGAGGGCAAGTAGCAAAGTGTTTAATTTGACTGGCTGTGAAAGGAGAAGGAAGGTGACTGAAAGATGGGGAGAAGATCAGAATGCAAGTATGGCAGATTACCTTCCTCTCTTTTCTAGTCAGTCATGGCCTTCAACTCTATCCTTGTGAGAAGAATCAAGACCAAATCTCAGCTCCTGCATTTACCAGCTGTAGAAACCTGGAGAGTTCATATCTTGGAAGGTATTGAATAAATGATTGCACAGTGTTCTTATCTATAAATGGAAGTATAATGGCAATACAACTACTTGTCTCTTACAGCTATTAATAGCTAATTAAACAATATAAAGTGTTTAAGCAGACTTTGTGGCTCAGCAGGTAAAGAACCCTGCCAAGAGGGAGAAACAGTAGACACAGGTTCCACCCCTGAGTCAGGAAGATCCCTTGAAGGAGGAAATGGAAACCCACTCAGTTATTCTTGCCTGAAAATCCCATGGACAGAGAAGACTGGTGGACTACAGTCCATAGGGTCACACAGACTAGGCTATAACTGAGTAACTAAGCAAGCAAGCAAGCTTTCAAAGTGTTTAAGGAATGTTTGTTATGTAAGAAATGCTAAATAAATGTTAGCTATTATTAACAGTATTCTTCTAAACATGGATAAAATTCTTGAAGGAATACCAGACCACTTTATCTGTTTCCTGAGAAACCTATATGCAGGTCAAGAAGCAACAGTTGGAACCGGACATGGAACAGTGAACTGGTTCAAAATTGGAAAAGGAGTACTTCAAGACTGTATGTTGTCACCCTTTAAATTTAACTTTTATGCAGAGTACATCATGAAAAATGGACTGGATGAGTCACAAGCTGGAATCAAGATTGCTGGGAGAAATATCAACCTCAGATATTCAGGTGACACCACACTTATGGCAGAAAGTAAAGAGGAACTCAAGAGCCTCTTGATTTGGCCCAAAGAGGAGAGTGAAAAAGCTGTCTTAAAACTCAATATTCAAAAAATTAAGATCATGGCATCTGATTCCATCACATCATGGCAAATAGATAGGGGAAAAGTGGAAATAGTGGCAGATATTATTTTCTTGGGCTCCAAAATCATTGTGGATGGAGACTGCAGCCATGAAATTAACAGATGATTGCTCCTTGGGAAAAAAGCTGTGACATATCTAGACAGTTATTAAAAAGCAGAAACATTACTTTGCTGACAAAGGTCCTTATAGTCAAAGCTGTGGTTTTTCCAGTAGTCATGTACAGTTGAGAGTTGGATCATAAAGCAGTCTGAACACTGAAGAAGTGATGCTTTTGAATTGTGGTGCTGGAGAAGACTCCTGAGAGTCCCTTGGGCAACAAGGAGATCAAACCAGTCATTCCTAATGGAAATCAACCCTGACTATTCATTGGAAGGACTTACGCTGAAGCTTCAGTACTTTGGCCACCTGATGCAAAGTGCCAACTCATTGGAAAAGACCCTGATGCTGGGAAAGATTGAGAGCAAGAGGAGAGTGGAATGATGACAGAGAATGAGATGATTGGACAGCATCATCAATGGATATAAGTTTGAGCAAACTCTTGGAGACACTGAAGGACAGGGAAGCCTGGTATGCTATAGTCCATTGGGTCACAGAGTCAGACAGAAGTGAGTGGCTGAACAACAAAAACAACAATACTTCAGCCAATCAGAATTGGCACCTGGGGGAACCTTTCAGCCCTCTCTGGTACCTGACACAACTCTGATTTTGAGTTCTGCATCCTAGTGCCACTCACCTATACTGATTCTTATCTACATTTAAGCAAGTTTTCTGTGATTTAAAAGACTCAGTCCCCAACACCAAGTCACACACACACAAAACTAGCTGTTGACACACATAAAATGTTTTCTTGAAATATCCAATGGAATAAAGACAATCTTTTTAACAAGTGGTGCTGGGAAAACTGGTCAACCACTTGTAGAAGAATGAAACTAGATCACTTTCTAACACCACACACAAAAATAAACTCAAAATGGATTAAAGATCTAAATGTAAGATCAGAAATTATAGAACTCCTAGAGGAGAACATAGGCAAAACACTCTCTGACATAAATCACAGCAGAATCCTCTATGATCCACCTCCCAGAATACTGGAAACAAAAGCAAAAATAAATAAATGGGATCTAATTAAAATTAAAAGCTTCTGCACAACAAAGGAAACTATAAGCAAGGTGAAAAGACAGCCTTCTGAGTGGGAGAAAACAATAGCAAATGAAGCAACTGACAACTAATCTCAAAAATATACAAGAAACTTATGCAGCTCAACACCAGAAAAATAAATGATCCAATCAAAAAATGGGCCAAAGAACTAAATAGGCATTTCTCCAAAGAAGACATACGGATGGCTAACAAGCACATGAAAAGATGCTCAACATCACTCATTATCAAAGAAATGCAAATCAAGACCACAATGAGGTACCACTTCACACCAGTCAGAATGGCTGCGATCCAAAAGTCTACAATCAATAAGTGCTGGAGAGGATGTGGAGAAAAGGGAATCCTCTTACACTGTTGGTGAGAATGCAAACTAGTACAGCCACTATGGAAAACAGTGTGGAGATTCCTTAAAAAATTGCAAATAGATCTGCCTTATGACCCAGCAATCCCACTGCTGGGCATACACACCAAGGAAACCAGAATTGAAAGAGACACGTGTACCCCAATGTCCATTGCAGCATTGTTTATAATAGCCAGGACATGGAAACAACTTAGATGTCCATCAGCAGATGAATGGATAAGAAAGCTGTGGTACATATACACAATGGAGTATTACTCAGCCCTTAAAAAGAATAAATTTGACTCAGTTCTAATGAGATGGATAAAACTGGAGCTGATTATACAGAGTGAAGTGAGCCAGAAAGAAAAACACCAATACAGTATACTGACACATATATATGGAATTTAGAAAGATAGTAATGATGACCCTGTATGTGAGACAACAAAAGAGACACCGATGTATAGAACAGACTTTTGGACTCTGTGGGAGAGGGAGAGGGTGGGATGATTTGGGAGAATGACATTGAAACATGTATACTATCATGTAAGAAATGAAGTGCCAGTTTACGTTCGATACAGGATACAGGATGCTTGAGGCTGGTGCACGGGGATGATCCAGAGAGATGATATGGGGTGGGAGGTGGGAGGCGGTTTCAGGATTGGGAGCACATGTACACATGTGGCTGATTCATGTCAAATTATGACAAAACCAATAGAGTATTGTAAAGTAGAATAAAAAAAATTTTCTTGATGATTTAGAGATTGTTTTCACTGAATTTTTTCTTTGTAACTTTAAATAAAACACATCACACTCTAAGGAGTTTGGACTTTTGTCCCTCTGATGGATTACTTCTCACTCACACTCAAGTATATGACATTTTTATGACTTTATCTCCCAGATTGCTGAACTATATGTCTACCACCTTTATATTCCTAGGCAGAAGAGCTTAGCATCCTTTATGAAGATGTAATATTGGCACAGTGGTTTCCACCAAATGAGTCTTAAAAATTCTCAAGACTAAATCCTGAGCCAGGGATGCTCTTCATGCATGCATTCATTCCCACTTAGAAACACCTCTGGAGTTCTCAACAACTGGATGCTAAGGACATAGCACCAAGCAAACAGGCATGGTTTCCACCAAAGAAAATCTTGCTATCCTCTGCCCATCTTTCAAGCCCTACCTTCTAGGCTGAGAAACCTTTTTAGCCCTAGAATGGAGACTGTTGGTGCCCCCAAGATGCCCCTGGATTCCTTTCACTAGCTCTGTGTTCCCACCTCCATCCCCAGCCTCCACTCCCTCTGTAATGATCTTCAGAGGATTACTTTGAAACTGGAACCACCTCACTTATATAAAACCTCAAATGCCTGAGAGTGACACCACCCTGTTGGGCAGCCCATAGTCGAAGACTAACAACTTTGCTTTAAAATGTGACAAACTCTGCAGTGTAATTTACAGTACAGAATTCCTCATAGATTGAGCTGAATCTGTTGCTTGAAATCCCACCCTTGCTTGGCTATTATTAGTTCTTCCTTATGGATATTTCCTTTATAAATCACTAACACCTGAGTGCCTGGTTCAGGCTCTGCTTCTGGAAGGACTCAACCTATAGCCACCTGTCTGCTTATTGTTAAGCTATAGCATTTATCACACTGTTTTACTTAGTGTGAGTCAAGTGATATAATCTATGTTGCCAGTTGCAAGAGGATGGAAACCATGATTCATTCATCTTTGAATCCCCCAGGTCATGACACACAGTTGGAGCTTAGTAAATTTCTGGTGAACTAACTCAAGTTGAAATGCCTCTGGCATGTCTCACCACTCCATCTCCACCCTTTGCCAGCCACTTCTCTGATCTTATCCCTACCTTTCTGTCTCTTGATAACTCATCTCCAGCCATACTGGCCTTCTTAATTGCGCCTCTAATATACGAAATCCACTCTTGTCTCTGATTGGAATACTTGGCCACCACCCCCTACCCCTCACCCTCACCTTGCCTCTGCAGGCTCTCTCCTCCCTCACTAAATTCAGGTCTCTGCTCAAGGGACTTCTTGTCAGAGAGGCCTTCCCTGGTCAGATGATGTGATTCTCTAACGCCGACTTTCTCTACAACATTCCATGAAGGTATTAAGCCCCATAGAAAATGAATTGAGTGACTGTTTTCTCGCATCTCCCAAGGATGGTACCAGGTGGTATCATTCTAGTTGCATAGGGGAGAAGTTAATTCATTATATTTAAAGGCTATCTTTGGGCACCAGAGCTTAATTCTCTGGTGGAAGTGGTAGAAAAGGGCTGTTCTAAACTAGCGACACCTCCCCCACATATATATGTATATAGCTCTTATCAACATCTGACAAATTATTTCTTTGTCTCCCTACCTTATGCCTCACTAGAGTATAAGGACATGGACTTTGATTCAGTCTCTGCTTATCAAAAGTAACTAGAACTGGTATATAACAGACACTCAAAAAGCATTATTTGAGTAAACTCACAGGATGTGTGCATGCCTGTGTGCTATCACTTGATCATATCCAATTCTTTGCAAACCTATGGACTGTAGCCCACCAGGCTCCTCTGTCCAAAGAATTCTCCAGGCAAGAATACTCAAGTGAGTTGCCATGCCCTGTTCCAGGGAATCTTCCTCATCCAGAGACTGAACCTGCATCTCCTGTGGCTACTGCATTGCAGGCAGATTCTTTACTGCTGAGGCACCAGGGAAGCCCAGTTTCACAGAACAGATTTTTGTTATAACTTTTTGTATGAAAACTTTCCATAGTAGAAGGATTTCATGTTGAGACTTCCCCATGGTGAAAAAATGTATTTTATAGATTACTCAAGTGAAATGATGAGAATATACAGAAGAATCGTACAAGAAAGGTCTTAATGACTCATAACCATGATGGTGTGATCGCTTACCTAAAGCCAGACATCCTGGGCTGTGAAGCCAAGTGAACCATAAGAAGTATTACTACAAACAAAGCTAGTGGAGGTGATGGAATTTCAGCTGAGCTATTTCAGATCCTAAAAGATGATGCTGTTAAAGTGCTGCACATAGTGTGCCAGCAAATTTGGGAAACTTGGAAAGCAGTGGCCACAGGACTGGAAAAGGTCAGTTTTCATTCCAGTCCCAAAGAAGGGCAATGCCAAAGAATGCTCAAACTACTACACAATTGCACTTATTTCACATGCTAACAAACTAATGCTCAAAATCCTTCAAGCTAGGCTTCAACAGTACATGAACCAAGGACATCCAGATGTACAAGCTGAATTTAGAAAAGGCAGAGGAACCAGAGATAAAATTGCCAATATCCATTGGCTCATAGGAAAAGCAAGGAAATTCCAGAAAAACATATACTTCTGTTTTATTGACTGTGCTAAAGCCTTTGACTGTGTGAATCACAACAAACTGTGGAAACTTTCTGAGGGATGGGAATACCCAATCATGTTACCTGCCTCCTAAGAAACCTGTATGCAGCTCAAAAGGCAACAGTTAGAACCACACATGGAACAACAAAGCAGTTCCAAGTTGGGAAAGGAGTACTTCAAGGCTGTATATTGCTTATTTAAACTTATTTAACTTATATGTAGAGTAAATCATGCAAAATCCTGAGCTTGATGAATCATGAGCTAAAATCAAGATTGCAGGGAGAAATATCAATAACCTCAGATATGCAGCTGATACCACCCTCATGAGAGAAAGTGAAGAGGAACGAAAGAGCCTCTTGATGACAGTGAAACAGAAGAGTGAAAAAGCTGGCTTAAAACTCAACATTCAAAAACAGTTCAACAGTTTTGAACTCTGTGGGAGAAGGCGAGGGTGGGATGATTTGAGAGAATAGCATTGAAACATGTATATTACCATATGTAAAATAGATCACCAGTCCAAGTTCGATGCACCAGTCCAAGCCAGTGCACTTGGACAACCCAGAGGGATGGAATGGGGAAGAAAGTGAGAGGGGGGTTCAGGTTGGGGGACACGTGTACACCCTTGGCTGATTCATGTCGATGTATGGCAAAAAAAACCACAATATTGTAAAGTAATTTGCCTCCAATTAAAATTAATTAATTAATTTAAAAAACTTGGATTGTTGCATCTGGTTCCATCACTTCATGGTACATGGAAACAGTGAGAAACTCTATTTTCTTGGGCTCCAAAATCACTGCAGATGGTGACTGCAGCCATAAAATTAAAAGATGCTTGCTCCGTGGAAGAAAAGCTATGACAAACCCAGACAGCATATTAAAAAGCAGAGACATTACTTTGCCAACAAAGGTCCTTAGAGTCAAACCTATGGTTTTTTCAGTACAGATGTGAGAGTTGGACTATAAAGAAGGCTGAGCACTGAAGAATTAATGCTTTTGAATTGTGGTGCTCTTGAGAGTCCCTTGGACAGCAAGGAGATCAAACCAGTCAATCCTAAAGGAAATCAATCCTGAATATTCATTGGAGGGACTGATGCTGAAGCTCCAATACTTTCACCATCTGATGTGAAGTGCCAACTCATTGGAAAAGACTCTGATGCTGGAAAAGATTGATATGAGGAGAATAATACAACAGAGGATGAGATGGTTGGATGGCATCATTGATCAATGGACTTGAGTTTGAGCAAACTCTGGGAGTGAGGGCCAGGGAAGCCTGGAGTGCTGCAGCCCACAGGATCACAGAGTTGGACACGACTAAGTTGACTGAAGAACAGCAACAGGTGCAATGTTGAGACAATGTTAAATGAGGAAGCTGAAGAATTTTTCTAGATAATAATAATGGGAGGCTTTAATCATCCAAACACAAAATAGTGAAAGTTGCTCAGTCATGTCCAATTATTTGCGACTCCATGGATTTCTCCAGTCCATGGAATTCTCCAGGCCAGAATACTAGAGTGGGTAGCTGGTTCCTTCTCCAGGGAATCTTCCTAACCCAGGCATTGAACCCAGGTCTCCCACATTGCAGGTGGATTCTTTACCAGCTGAGCCACTAGGGAAGCCCAAGAATGCTAGAGTGGATAGCCTATCCCTTCTCCAGTGGATCTTCCCAACTCAGGAATCAAACCAGGGTCTCCTGAATTGCAGACAGATTCTTTACCAGCTGAGTTATCAAAACACAAAGTAACCAACTGCTCAATCAGGATGGGAGATGGGGGTGGGGGTAGAAGGCTGGACGTTAATAAATTGAGGACCGCTTTCTAAATGCCACATGGAGGGGAAATGGAGAGAACTTTCATCCTAAACAGGATCAGAAATGGACCCTAGAGATTGCTGTGGGTGAGACTCTTGGCAAAAATTAATAACGTAATTAAATATTACATCCTCATGGGACAGGTGAAAACCAAGAATCCCATTCCATACACTCTAGATTTTTTGTAAAAGGAAATGTGATAAATTCATGCCCCATTTAGGAAACAATTGAAGGACTTTAAAAAGTCAATAACCCACAAGAAAGACTATATACTACTTTGTTGCTGTTTGCTTTCCATGAAAAGCATTTAACCAAGGAACCAAAATAAGAATTAGAGGTAGGAGCTAAAAAGAGAACTTCTAGTTCCATATAAATTATCAGAGATAAAATAGGGCACTTCCTCTAAATTGATAAGGGCGTTAATGTAAAGTAAATAAAGAAACCAATCAATTATAAATGAGAATAATAACTACAACAAAAACACTTTGAAGAGCACCTTACAAATGTCTCTGAAACCAATAAAAGGAGGTTATTTTAACATGTCAAGGGAGGAAGTCACTCAAGAATAAGTGGAATCCTTTGATCTTGGTGAGATAAAGGATTTGTTCAAGAATGGAAAGGAGCATATTTCACAGGTTGAATTATTTGCTGCAAATAAAGATACTCAAAGAGTAATATAGTGACTTCCTTTACTAGACTATCCACAAAAATGGGCAAGTTAAAATTATTCGACTGTAACGGTGACCATGTGAACAGAGCACTTCAAGAATTTGAACAGAATCAATGTGGACAACCATAAAGACTGAGAGAGAATCTGCTCACTGAAAGGGCTGACTTTGATAACTGAAAGAGTGAAATGTTTAACTGTTACCCATTCCTACAAAAAGACTCAGAAGAGACCTGAGAAAAGATAATCCCAAACAAAGTTTACTTTGGCTTAAATATTCAAAGACTTTGAACCTCAGTTATAGTCTCCTGACTTTGCCTGACTTCAAATAACTTAATGAAATGGCCATTTGATTAAATCTGATAAGAATTATATGTAACCCTGTTCTTTCTGTTGTTTCTTATCTCTTTTGACATCGACTGTGCTGTGCTGTGCTCAGTCATGTCTGACTTTTTGCAACCCCGTGAATTGTAACCTGCCAGGCTCCTCTGTCCATGGAGATTCTCCAATCAAGAATACTGGAGTGGGTTGCCATGTCCTCCTCTGGGGATCTTCCCAACCCAGGGATCGAACCCCAGGTCTCCCACATTGCAGGTATTGACATTAACTACCACTTGTGACTTTCTTGGCCAATTACACTTAAAGTTACAACTTAAAAAAAAAAAACTGAAAGCCTAGAACATAATAAACATTCAGTAAGTGTTACCTGCTTTAAAATGAAAATTTTTTCAGTAGATAAACAAAAATGTAAACACATAAAAATTAAATAAGTTACAGACTGTTTGTTTCTCCCTCTCCCCCACCTTTATTTGCTTTTTTAAAAAATGCTGAGATTTCCCTGGAATTCCATCAGCCATCTCCTACTCCATCAGCAACAGTCCTCTGATAAAAGTTACTACTACTAAGGGTTCCCAAACATGACCTCATATATACCTATAACTATTTTTGCTTGAGAGCTTGTATGGCTCAAACTTCTCCTGAGATCTCAGAATAGCAATCAATTAGGAAGAATATTCAGGTCTTCTGTTTTCAAAGACTTTTTTTTTTTTTTAAAACGGATTCATTTCCTCTTGGCTAGAGCCCTCCCTGCAGTTTGAGGATTACCTTCATAAGGTTAGAAATCATTTCAAAGAGGACTCTGAACCCAGTCCTGTGCTTCTGCCAAGGATTTTGATATCCATAGTTCTAAATCTCTCTTCTCTGTTACATGTCATTTTAACACACATTTTCTATTAAAACCTCAAGCTGGGTCATCGGATTAATGCTTTCCACCTCAGAGAGATCATTTGAAATGAGCTGCAGAAAAGTGCTTTGCTAATCTCCTTCAGTTTGCTCCTGCGCTATGCCTCTGCTCTAGGTAATGGCCGTTACCAAGATTCCCCTCTCCCATCTAAGTTCAGAGCCTCCTCTCAACCCCCACAGCTACTCGGCCCAGCCCCTAACATGGCTTCTGTCACAGTGTGTCAAACTTGGCCATTCAGTATCTCATGATCCCTACTAGACTAAGTTCTGTGAGCACAACTTAGAGTTTCTATCTTGGCCTTCACTGGACAAGACAATTGCCCTTAGAACAATGTCTGGAATAGAGTAAGTGCTCAACAATCATTTATGAAGTGAACGGAAGCTCTCATCCTCAGAATTCTCCCTCTACTTCTGTGAGCATTTCTAATGATTTTCCTCTGAACTGGGCAATTGCCATTACCTATTAGCAGGGTTTATTATTACCATTCATTTATGTTTCATTTGCTTTCCAGGTTTTGTGTTGTGCTAATAAGAGTGTGTATAAACACTGAAGTTCCTCTCAGGTTAAACTCTTTTCTCCACTCTTGAATTTCTTCCTTTCCCCCTGCTAATTATAGTAAGATCATCAAACCTAGATAGTACTACTTCAATTATGACTCATGGCCACCTCACACATATTGCCAATGATTACTTCAATAGCCATAAATCCTAACAAATAAATTACAAAACAATACTTTTGATATTCCACTCCTTTCAATTCAGTTCAGTCGCTCAGTTGTGTCTGACTTTTTGCAACCCTATGGACTGCTGCACACCAGGCCTCCCTGTCCATCACCAACTCCCAGAGTTTACTCAAACTCATGTCCATTGAGTCAGTGATGCCATCCAACCATCTCATCCTCTGTTGTCCCCTTCTTCTCCCACCTTCAATCTTGCCCAGCATCAGGGTCTTTTCAAATGAGTCAGCTCTTCGAATCAGGTGGCCAAAGCATTGGAGTTTCAGCTTCAACATCAGTCCTTCCAATGAATATTGAAGACTGATTTCCTTTAGGATGGACTGGTTGGATCTCCTTGCAGCCCAAGGGACTCTCAAGAGTCTTCTCCAACACCACAGTTCAAAAGAATCAATTCTTTTGTGCTCAGCTTTCTTTATAGTCCAGCTCTCATGTCCATACATGACTACTGGAAAACCATAGCCTTGACTAGATGGACCTTTGTCAGCAAAGTATCATCTCTGCTTTTGAATATGCTATCTAGGTTGGTCATAAGTTTTCTCCCAAGGAGTAAGCATCTTTTAATTTCATGGCTGCTGTCACCATCTGCAGTGATTTTAGAGCCCCCCAAAATAAAGTCTGCCACTATTTCTACTGTTTGTCCATCTATTTGCCAGGAAGTGATGGGACCGGATGCCATAATCTTTGTTTTCTGAATTTTGAGCTTTAAGCCAACTTTTTCACTCTCCCCTTTTACTTTCATCAAGAGGCTCTTTAGTTCTTCTTCATTTTCTGCCACTCTTTTACATTCCAGTTTTTCTAAGTAGGAACTTCCTTTCTCATGAATTTTTCTGTCACTATGTCATAGTCACTTACAAAACACTGTGCCAGTGGGTCTCCAACTAGAGTGTGCATTAAAATCACTTAGCAGGCTTGTAATCAATACAACACAACAAAATTATTGGATCTTACCCTGAGAGTGTCTGATTCAGTAAGTTTGCTGTGAGTGCTGGGAATGTACATTTTAAACAGGGTCAAGGAGGATGCTGATGCTTTTGCCTAAGGACCACAATTTAGAATCACTGTACTATGTCATTAAATAACAAACCCCCAAACAATGTAAGAAAATGTAATTAATAAGTATTCCATGTATGAAAGTAATTACTCGCTGTGATTGGTTATGACCAAAGAAGTAATGTCATTTTAGGATGTCAATTCAGTGTGGCACTACAATGCAAATGATCAGCCAGTGGTTGACTATAATTCAAAAGAAATACATTTTTCTTTCCATAAAACTTTACGTAACTTTTGTTACTGAAATTCAAGAAAGTTATAATGGAAAAAATTTCAGGAAAGAACAGCTAGCCTGATTGGAAGCAGGAGTTTCACCAGACAGAAAGCTGCCTTCTAAGGCCAAATGAAACGGGGGGATTTTTTTTTTTTCATTTCAGAATGGTAGAAGCTAAGAAGTAGGACAATAATAACCTCTAATGTCAACAACTATATACATAGAGTGATCACTCAATTTTGAAATATTGGAATACAGAAGGTCCTGTGAAACTTGAGCTTGGGGAAGTTTATGAAAAGAGTACTACTTCATTCAATGAATGTAATTTTTGTGGTACCCTCAACTCCTGAGGGAACTTCCCAGGTGGTGCTAGTGGTAAAGAACCCACCCGCCACTGCAGGAGATGTAAGAAACAAGAGTTCAATCCCTTGGTTGGGAAGATCACCTGGAGGAGGGCACGACAACCCACTCCAGTATTCTTGCCTGAAGGATCCCATGGACAGAGGAGTCTGGCAGGCTACAGTCCATAGGATCACAAAGAATCAGATAGGATGGACATGAATTAGTACAACACAGCACAGCATAACTCCTGAGGGGGCTTCCCTGGTTCAGAGGTAAGGAATCTGCCTGCAATGCAGGAGAAGCAGGTTTGATCCCTGGATCAGGAAGATCCCATGGAGAAGGAAATAGCAACCCACTGTAGAATTCTTGTCTGGGAAATTCCATGAACAGAAGAACTTGGCAGGCTATAGCCATGGGGTTTCAGGAGTCAGACAAGACTTAGTGATTAAACCACCACCACCAGAACCCTTGAGAATGATGTGAGTAAGGAAAATAAAGATAATCAAAATGTGTTTTTGTCAAGTGGATGAATAAAACCATACATTGTTAGTTTTTCATTGTTCATAAAAGGGAGGACCACTTACCTCCCTATCACATATCCCTGGTGCTGCCTTTGGTAAAAAGTATATGGTAAAAACTCCCTGAGATCTGTCTTATAATTCAGTTCTAATCCTTAAGGCCACATAAGTGATTTGAGACCTTTAGACTTCATGTGATCCATTTCACCTTGGAATATGGCCTGTGATCCAAGTTCAAGACCAGTAACTAAAATTTTAAAGTGAGTAAATAATAATCCCATTTATTCACTCATGCATGTGGCAGATTTAAGAAAGTCTTCCCTAGGTATGATCCCTGTGTGAATTTTAGGACAGATCTGTCATCCAGGGCCAAGGCATAAGATACAGAAGGGAAAAAGAATGAGAGACAAACTATGGTTTAAAGCAAGTTTACAAAGCAAATGCTTGCAGAGTGAGGCAGGTGTATGTGTTATGTATGTTAGTCACTTAGTCATGTCTACCTCTTTGCAACCCCATGGACCATAGCCTACCAGGCTTCTCTATTCATGGAATTCTCCAGGCAAAAATATTGGAGTGGGTTGAATGTAGAAAGGAGTATAGCAGACATTAAGGCAATAAAAAGAAGTAGGGGCCATGTTGTTACTGAGTTGCAACCCACTACTGCAATGTGGGCATGCAAATAGATCACATCTCATAAATTTTTAATAATCTAGAAATCTGATTTTTTGTGAAAATTCATCATTTTTCAAATAAATCTCTATGGGCCAAGCTAAACATATCTGTAAATCATATATGGGCCACAGATACATGGTCAATTCCCATCCTGAAATCTCCCCAGCTCCTTCTCAGAACTGTGCTGTGTGATCACTGTGAAGTACAAGGGAAGCTGGGAACTGTAGGGTTGTTTTTTTTTTAAGCAGAGTACATTGTTGTCATGGATAAAATCTGGATTCCATGACTAAAAAAGAAAGGAGGCCACATATCCTAAGAGGAAATATGCCCCATACTTTGAAACACTAGGTCGGAGAGAATTCCAGAGACCTTCTCCCAGCTCTTGAATGATCTTTGGAGGTCTCTAGGTCAATCCGTGAGCCTGAGTATAAAGTGACTTGAACTGTTTTATTATAGAACTACATTAAATTAAAGGACTGAAATTATTGTGCCAAATATGGCCATTTTCAATATAGTACAGATTTTTGTAAAGTAGAGAAATGGGAAAGAAAAGCTATGCTAAAAATTCCAGGCACACAAATTAAAACTTGAATCCCTGCTTTTGCTGGGACTTTCTTGAGATGACAGATGTACTTCTCTGTCATTGCCCCAGTTTCAAGGCAAGCAAATGTCTGAGAAGTCATTAGATTTAAATTACTTTGGGAAATATCTTTGCAGTCAAAATCTATATGCACCAAGTACACATTTCTCATTTTCATGTCAATGACTATCTTATTTGAAGAGTCTATTGTGCTAATTTTAAAACCCAGAAAGAAAAGGCAGTGATCTATTAGTAATGATGCAATGATCTTGGGTAAGGATTGATTAAGCTCTCAGGACTACTTTACTTTTTCCTGATTTTAAATTTTCTAACTTCATCTTAAACAACATAATCATAATGCATCTAACTCAGACACTAAGAACACCAATTTCAGGCTTTCTATACTTTTAAGTGATCTTGGATTCGCTGTTTATTTCACCTAGACTTCATTTTCTTTAGATTTTATGATAGTCAAATGTGTACTTATCCTTATATGCTATTCACTGGGAAGGAAGATAAGTCATTTGCTTCCATTTTTTATTAATTTCTAGATTTGTTTACTTTTTAATTTTGTGGGGCTTTTTTTTTTTTTTTTGTAACTATGTGATGTCTTCTTGATTTAACATCTCTAATTATCAAGATTTTCTGGCACTAATGATGTCTGAGGAGTTTGTAAACAGCAACACAAATCCACATTTGAACATTAAATCCTTGGTGCTAAAATTGTTTACTCTGGGCCATATGACCAACTCTTCCTGTGCCTTCATCTATTTTTGTCAAAGAGGGCTGCCAGCTTTTGTAGAGCCAATATTTGTGTTTCAATCTAGCCAAGTCTCTTAGGAGTCCATCCTTCATTAGCCTTCCAGTAAGAACTGTCAAGGCTCTGCCTTTTCCTACAGCTTTAGGGAATGACTTTTCCTCATCTCCATATTCCAAAGCAGAAATCAGATGAGAATTATTATTTTTTTTTTTGTCAATCCAGAAGTTTCACTTATATTACATTAGTCTTCAGAAACACATGCTAATCTTGTGACTCAGTCCTTTTTGTAGACTTTTAAGCTCATGGTTCAAGATATAAAACACCCCTCCATTTTGGACAGGCATTGATTTGGGCTGGATATACGAGAATTGCAGCTTCTGAGGTTTATCCAATAGTGTGTAAAAACTCTTCTCATGCCACCAGAAGTTCAGAGGTAGGCTGACATAGCAGCTGTGCAAGTCATTGTAGCAGGTCAGGGTCTTCTGGAAAGCAGACTCTGCAATGGAGACTGAATGTTGAGGAGTTGTATTGGGATTAACATCTTTGGGGTAAGGAAAGGCAACAGAATTAGGTAAAAAGAGGAAGCTGAGCCACGATGTGGTCACAACAGACCTCCAGCAATTATATGGGGAACTCTAAAGCTGGCCCTTCAGAGTTTTCTGTGCTGGAACAAGAGAGCAGGGCTTTATATCCTCTTATCAACCAGCATCATTGGATGCTGGCTAACCATCAGAAGGGCGTGAGATGTGGTATGGGGTGTCTGTCTCCAGGTAAGGACAATTTCCAGTGAGGGCTAACAGGTGAGGAACACTTGTTATCAAGAGTCTCAGCAGTGGGGATCAAAGACCAGTTCTGAGGGGAGTTTATGCTGTTACAGCACAATATCCACCACAGATGTCAATGGCCCAGACTCCTTTTTCCTTTCTGCGCTGCCATTCTAAGCATGTGGCTTTCGTGTTCATGATTAGTTCATGATCTCAAGATGACTATTTCACCCCTAGTCTTATCTCTATACTCTGGGTAGGAGCAAGAAGGAAGCCAAAAGGAGGAAAAAGTAACACCTATGTCAGAAAAGCAACAATTTCCCAGAAATGCTCAACAATCTTCTTTTATGTCTCACTGGAAACCATTGTCATATGACTATTATAGCTGCAAACAATGCTGAAAAATACGTTTTAGCCAGACACACTACTGCCTTGACCAAAATCATAGATCAGAGGTTTTCTAAGGAAAAGACAAAAATAGATATTGACATTAGCAACTAACAGTTCTCCCAAACTATTTGATTTTCAAGAAGACTTAACTTCCATTGTTAAGCAGTTCATGACTCCTCAAGGAATTTTTTCATATTTTGTTACAAGAACTCACTTCTCTATCTTTATCATGTACTAGTTATACTGCTACCTCTCTCTGTAGTCACTGGAGGTTAGACTTCTTTTTCTAATAGTCATGTTTATCTCAAAATACTAACTCTAAAACTTTCTGTATGCTCCATCATTTTTCTCTTTTACACTTTCTGTCTCTTATGCATCCATGTATACAGACATACACAGTTTCACTATTCCTCTGCTATTAGAAGAGATGGTAACAAACGATCATCCTTAGCTTCTTGTCAGAGCTGCATCAAATTAAGGTGCATCTAGAGATAAGGAAGAAGAAAGACCTCATCAAAAGAAACACACAAACAACAGAGGTATAACAAGTGCAAGATAGGAAAACCTGCCAAAGAAGAATTTACCAGGACTGGGACTGCCAGATTTAGCAAATCAAAATAGAAGATACCCAGTTCAATTTGAATTTCAAATAAACAGAGAATAATTTTTAGTATAAGCAATGCACTTAGTGTTTGTATCCCCCTGAAATGTGTATGCTAAATCCTGATAACCAATGTGATGGGATTTAGAGGTGGGGGTCTTTGGAGGTGATTAAGTTACAAGGATAGAGCTCACCTCATGAATGAGGTGGTGGTGGTGGTGGTTTAGTTGCTAAGTCGTGTCCGACTCTTGCGATCCCATGGACTATAGCCTGCCAGGCTCCTCTGTCCATGGGATTCTCCAGGCAAGAATACTGGAGCAGGTTGCCATTTCCTTCTCCAGGGGATCTTCCCGACCCAGGGATCAAACCTGGGTCTCCTGCATTGCAGGTAGATGATTTACCAACTGAGCTAGACTTCATAGAGCTCCCTTGCCCCTTCTGCCAAATGGGGTTACAATGAGAAGATGTTCATACCTGAACCAGGAAGTGGGCTATCACTAGTCACTGATTCTGCCAGTGTCTTGATCTTAGACTTTGCAGTCTCCAGAATTGTGAGAAATAAGTGTCTGTTGTTTAAGCCACCTAATCTATGATATTCTGTTATAGAAGTCCAAACAAAAGCAATATTCTTAATGTGTTTGGGACATACTGAAAGTTTGTTTACTGTTTATCTGAAATTCAAATTTAACTGGATATCCTGGATTTTAAAAGGCCACCCTAACTAGGAGTAGTGTCACTATCACATGGCTAGAGTCTGTCACTGTGCCCATTTCCATACTGACTTCCAAGCCACTGACTTCACTCCTCCCTTGGAACTATCACACAAACCTCTAACCTTAGAACCACTGTCCAATATCTCTGGAGACTTGCTAATTAATGCAATTAAATAGAAGCTCTATTTTGCAACAAATTACATTTTTAATATTTCTTGGAGCACAGATTCTCCAGGCTATATGGATATTTTTCAAGTGGGTCGCTGAATCTACTGAAATTATATGGAAAATTTTGTGTTTAGGCTTATGTACATTTTTCTGGAGAGGAGGCCCATAGCTTTCATCTCACTCTAAAAGAAGCTATAGACTCAAAATAGTTCATTCCCAAGCAGAGGGCACTGAGAAAACACCAGGCAGTCTGTTAATCTTTCCTGCTTATTCTATTTAGGGACAGAAGAAATATCAGTCATGGAACAAATGCGTTAGAACTTTTCTGTATAGGGAAATTTGGGGCAAATAGGAGAAATTTCCATTTCTTTATCAGTCCAAAATCAGTGACAGAGTTAGACATTAGAAAGATTTTTCAGCAAAGCCTCTTAATTTCAGAAATCACCCACACTGGTTTCTCAGCACCTCTGTGGGTGAAATTTCTCTCTTTTAATTGCCAAGCTGTTGCAAAGGATAGATATAGGGGCCACCATACTCCCTGATTGACCCCTAGTCTTTGGAGGAGCAAATTAAGGAGTTTATTTGTGGTTAAGTCTTGTAGACATGACTTTGTCATTACTTCTTTCTCTTCAGTGTCTTATCTATTCAGGGTGCTTGACAGTGAAGACCTCCTATTATGATTCATGCTACAAACTAGCAAGCATAGCATATCCTATTAAAAAAACAACAACAACAGAAACCCAAACGAGAAGCGAAGAATCATAATAGGAGGTCTTCACTGTCAAGCACCCTGAATAGATAAAACACTGAATATGCTACAAACCAGCAAGCATAGCAGAGAAGGCAATAGCACCCCACTCCAGTACTCTTGCCTGGAAAACCCCATGGATGGAAGAGCCTGGTAGGCTGCAGTCCATGGGGTCGCTAAGAGTTGAACATGACTTAGCGACTTCATTTTCACTCTTCAGTTTCATGCACTGGAGAAGGAAATGGCAACCCACTCCAGTGTTCTTGCCTGGAGAATCCCAGGGATGGGGGAGCCTGGTGGGCTGCTGTCTATGGAGTTGCACAGAATCGGACACGACTGAAGCGACTTAGCAGCAGCAGCAGCAGCAGCAAGCATAGAGACAGTCTTGGGATCTAGTGTCTAAAAGCAGAATATTCCATGCTTCTTCATGCTCCCTTCAGCTTCCAGGGCATGGCATGGTCTAACCCTTGAAGTCTTGTTCTCTCCTAACAAGTTTCCTGAATTCATGTGCTCATAAGTGACATATTCCCTGTACCATAGCAAATTGGCAGGAAAACCACTAGACAGATCTTCAGGATTCTCCAATGGTCCCTGGCATAACACTATTAACTACATCCCAGAGTGTGTTATGTCCAATATACTATGAGCATCTTGAAGGAACCATGTCTCTCCCAACTCCTACCTAATCCCAGATCTAGTTTAGTGCCATAAATAAAGCAAGGAGACACAAATGCTTGTTTACTTATTGAATGAAGGATGGATGGATGCATAAATTAATGCATGAGTGAAAGCTCTATAAGTCTACAAGAAACAGGCTTCAGATACCTTATATACATGTCAGCATGTTCAGTTGTGTCTGACTCTTTGCAACCCCACAGACTGTAGCCCCTCCAGGCTCCTCTGTCTATGGAATTTCCCAAGCAAGAATCCTGGAGCGGTTTGCCATTTCCTTCTCCAGGGGATCTTCCCAACCAGGGGACTGAACCCATGTCTCTTGTGCCTCCTGCATTGCCCACAGATTCTTTACCACTAAGCCCCTGGGAATTTCTCTCAGATACTTTTGGGAAGGACTAGTATCAATCTCCCTGTTCTAAATGAAGGTTTCTCCCCTGAGGAGTCAATGCATAATTATTTCATTCCTCTCCAGCCTCTGGAAAGAGGAAGCATATTTAAAATTTGTATTCTACTCTTGAGCGATTTTGTTATATTTTCTTTTGAATATTCTGGTGAATTGATTTGGGAAAGAAAAAGAGAAGACAGTTTCCAAAATCCTAGATCCACCTAAAAAATAGCCCATCAGGGTCACTAACTTAGGATCAGGGATTAGAAAAATCTTCTGGGAGGCTCCCAGATGGATAAGTTTAAGTAAACGGGATAATGAGTGTTGGAGCAGAAGGTGAAATCTGTGTTCTGAGCAGAGAAACCCTATACAGATGTATAGTCTAAGGATGAGAGGCTCCTTGGCACATTTGACATAGAACAGAGGATTTATAAGCCAAATTAAGAAGTACCACACTTAGACATGGGCAATTCCTTAAGCATCCCTACTCCTATCCCTATCACCCTGAGCCCAACCTGGACCCATGACTCAAGAGCCTATGCTTTGGAGCGCCTTTTTCAAAAATTTCCAAGTCATTTTCTAGTGTTTTGAACTAGTTGAGTATGACAGTATCAGAGCCCAGACTGGGACCTGCACAGACTCTCTGTGTCTCTCCTTCATGTGGCTCTTAATATTCTACTCCATTTTGGGGGTTGACCAGATGCCCCATGGAGAAGGCACTGGCACCCTACTCCAGTACTCTTGCCTGGAAAATCCCATGGACGGAGGAGCCTGGTAGGCTGCAATCCATGGAGTCACTAAGAGTTGGACACGACTGAGCGACTTCACTTTCACTGTTCACTTTCATGCATTGGAGAAGGAAATGGCAACCCACTCCAGTGTTCTTGCCTAGAGAATCCCAGGGACTGCAGAGCCTAGTGGGCTGCCGTCTATGGGGTCGCACAGAGTCAGACATGACTGAAGCGACTTAGCAGCAGCAGCAGATGCCCCAGAACTCATACTATGGGATTTTCCTGGGACCCAAGAGCCAAGTAATGGCTCCAGAATGTCAGTCTGGCAAGCAGATTGCTCCTGCTAGAAGATGCAGTATTTCTTGGTTGAGATCTGTAAGCTTAGGTCATCAGAATGGTGATGACAAACTGATTTTGGATGACTCAGACTGTTTATATAGATAGAAATCCCAGAAGGAATATTTGCCCAGAGTCTGCACATTCTATGGGCAGCTTTGTTAAGGAATTTGGACTTAATGCCAAAAGAAAGAGGAAAGATCAAACTATATTACCCCCAAAATCCTTTTGTCTAAATCTTTTTCAATTAAAACTTTTTTATTGTAGTAAAATATATATAGCATAAAATTTACCATTTTAAAGTGTACAGTTTAATGGTAACATTCTTGTGCAACCATTAAACTCTCCTTTGATATAGTAAGAAACTAAAACTGACTTGTCCATGGTCAGACAGGTGGTCCCTGAAAGAGCCCTGCATTGAGGAGTCAGTGCTTTCCCACTTTTCCAGTTCATTCATTTTATGGGTAAGGAAACTGAATGCAGAAAGGCAGAGAAATCTTACTCAAGTCAGAAGTAGGACTAATGAGATCTCCAGGTTAGTGGGCTGCTTCCTCCACCTCCCTACTTCAGGGCTGCCCTCACCATTTTCCTTCCCCACTTCTTTCCACCAGGAATTCCAAGCCTTCTTGCACCAAAAAATGTGAGTTTCTCACAGCCAATTATCACCTAGAACGATTTTCTAAATTGGTACTTGGGGGGCGTCAAATCCATTGGCTGCAATATGTCTTCACACCAGTAGTTTGTCAGTTACGGATTAAAGAAACTACTTGCCATTCTTCCCCATCACTGCTAAAGTTCTTCATGCAGTGTTTTTGGCTGTAAATCAAGTTTAAGGAATTGGAAGCGTAATTTAGGTCATTTCCAATGTACTATAGACACTGAAATTAGTTTGCTTAAAAATATGGTCATTTAAAAGTGTCTGGTACACAGTAGGTGATGAGTACGTATTTGCTGAAAAGTGAATGCAGGTATTTTTCATCGGGTTTTTTCCTCCACTTACCAGTTAGCGTATAATTTATATGCAGGACAATTTATCCTTTTAGTATACAGTTCTGAGAGAAAGCATTTACAGTCATATAACCACTAAAACAATCAAGGTATATAATAGGTCTGCCATCCTCCACATTCCCCCTTGCCCCTTTATAGTCAAGCCCTTCCCCTGGCCTCTCTAGCCCTTCCCCTGACCTCTCATTTATGCAAGAATGTTATAAATGAAATCATATATTATGTAGCCTTTTGACTGTGGCTTGCTTCACTTAGCATAATGTTCTGTAGGTTCTTTTATGTTGGTGTATATGAGCTGCAACAGCAGCTCGTTCCTGCTGTATGTTGTATCATTGTATATTATATTGTAGTTTATCCATCTCCCAGTTGAAAGGTATTTGGGCTGTTCCAGATTTCACTATGCATTGAACTTTAATTTGTTTTTATTTAAATGTTTATCAAGCATCTGGAGCGATGAGAAGAAGGCATCCTCAAACCTTTAGCTCATATTAGTTTACTTGTTTGTTGTGATATGTATTGGAACTGGTAAAGACATTAGAGTTAAGACCAAGTGTAAGAAGAGCTTCCTGATAGCAAAACAAAAGACATGATTGCAGATACTGAGAGCTGTCTGACCCTCATCCTGTATCAACTTTGGAAACTTGGTGAGCATTTATCCTTTTTCTGACCAACTTGCATCTTGTGAATGGGAATATCCTGCCCTCATACTGGGAGAAACACATTATCAGACCTGTCCACTTTCCAACTATCTTTGTGGCCATGGCAAGTCAGATGACTTCAGGTCCACCAATCAAATGTCATGCAGGACACTTCGGTTTGTAAAAGAACAAAGGGGATCTGTTTTCTGAGGAGGGTGGCAGTGAAAATGTTTGGTTTCTGGGAGCAGTAAGATGGCATTCTGGCACCAGTGCTCAACATGGCCAATGCTGTCTATGGTGTCTGTGGCTGGTAGCAACACTGGCTAAAGAGGCCATTTGTTGCATCTAAGAGCACTACTATCTCAGTAGAGAGGGCCAGTAACTGAGCTTTCTCTTCTACAAAATAGATAAAAATTTCTCACCTATTTGTGAATAACTGTGAGGATATTTCCCTGTAATTGCATGCAGTAGTCTTTTTCTCTCTCTTTTTTTTAAGATTCACCTAAAAACTTGCACTTCAGTTTTATGAATTGCTGGACTTCCCCTATAAATGCATTTTTAATCTTACAGGCATCATGAGTCAAGAAGTTGATTTGGTGGTGGTTATTTTATAGGCTGTTAGATCAGATCCAAATGTGTGGCAGTCAGCAGTCACAGAGACCTTAAGACATATATTTTGTATTCTAAATTACATGTACTTTTATTTTTAAACTTTTGAAAAATTCTTGTTTCTGGTTTCCTCACTTTTAAAAGTTTATGTGATAAGGAAAAATGGAGCACTATCTAAGCTCCCAGAAAACTCAATTATATGTCATGTATATACAGGCATGCTTTGTTTTGCTGCATTTTGCAAATTTTGCATTGTTCACAAATTGAAGGTTTGTGACAACCCTGCATCAAAACAAATCTACTGGTGCAGTTTTTTCATCAGCATTTGCTCACTTTTTGTCTCTATGTCATATTTTGGTAATTTGCACAGTCTTTCAAACATTCTCGTTATTATTATAATTGTTATGGTGAATTAATGACTTTTGATGTTACTGCTGTATATGACTTGTTGAAGGCTTGGATGATGGTTGGCATTTTTAGCAATAAGGAATTTTTAAATTAAGACATCTATATTGTTTTTGAGATGTAATGCTACTGCACACTTACTAGGCTACAGTATATATTGTTGTGTTAACATTACTTTTACACGCACTAGGAAACCAAAATATTTTTGTGACTCACTTTATTGAAATATTTGCTTTATTGAGGTGGTCAGGGACCAAATCTGCAATATCTCTGTGGTCTACCTGTCTCTTTCTCTATGTATACAGTCTATAGATTCAGACATGACTAAAGCAACCGAGCAAAGCATGTATATATATACACACATATATATATGTATATATATATAAATGCTGCTATTGCTGCTAAGTCACTTCAGTCGTGTCTGACTCTGTGCGACCCCATAGACGGCAGCCCACCAGGCTCCCCCATCCCTGGGATTCTCCAGGCAAGAACACTGGAGTGGGTTGCCATTTCCTTCTCCAATGCATGGAAGTGAAAAGTCAAAGTGAAGTTGCTCAGTTGTGTCCAACTCCTAGCGACTCCATGGACTGAAGCCTACCAAGTTGCTCCATTCATGGGATTTTCCAGGCAAAAGAGTACTGGAGTGGGGTGCCATTGCCTTCTCCACACACACACACACACACACACACACACACACACACACACACATACACACGAGTGAAGTCGCTCAGTCTTGTTCAACTCTTTGTGACGCCATGGACTGTAGCCCACCAGGCTCCTCCATCCATGGAATTTTCTAGGCAAGAGTACTGGAGTGGGTTTCCATTTCCTTCTCCAGAGGATCTTCCCAACCCGGGATCGAACCTGGGTCTCCCACATTGCAGGCAGACGCTTTACCATCTGAGCTACCAGGGAATCCCGTATATATGTATGTATGTATATAATTTGTTGTTGTTCTTGAGTTGCTAAGTCCTGTCTGACTCTTTGTGACCCCATGGACTGTAACTTACCAAACTCCTCTGCCCATTAGACTTTCCAGATAGGAATACTGGAATGGGGTTGCCATTTCCTTTTCCAGGGAATCTTTCTGACCCAGGGATTGAAATTACATCTTCTGCTTGGCAGGAAAATTCCTTACCACTGAGCTACCTGAGAAACCCTATATATCTCTATATGTAACTGGTGAGAAATTTCAAACTGTACAGAAAGATACAATATGAAACTAAAAGCTTGTTGCCTTAGTGCACCAGCTAAATTTATATTTAAAAAAAAAAAAAAGCTTGTTGCCTTTACTAAAGCTCATTCTCCCAAAGATAGCTACATTTCCTTCAAGGAAAAAAAAGTGCATCTGTGAGCATTTAAGATTACATTTGCTTAAATTTACACAAAAGATATCATGCTGTACATAATTTTCTGTACCTTTTTTTTTTCACCTAATAATATGTCGAAGAGATCTTTTGATATCAGCATATATAGAGGGTGCAGAAGGAAATGGCTACCCACTCCAGTGTTCTTGCTTGAGAATTCCATAGACAGAGGAGCCTGGCGGGTCATAGTCCACGGGATTGTGAAGAGTCAGACACCACTGAGGGTCTGAGCAAGTATAGAGGCAGCACTTCTTTTTAAATATCTCCCTAGTAGTCTATCTTGTTAATGTACATAATTAACTTAACTGATCCTCTAAAGGATGAACACTTCGGTTTTCTACAGGCTTTCACTATTACAAAAACTTTTGCAATGAATGTCCACAAACCTATATCTTGGTGAAATTTTGCAAGTAAATTCCTAGGGTTGAAATTGAGAGACAAGCTGGTATAAGACTTGAAAGATTTGATAGATGTTGCTAAATTGTCCTCCAGGAAACTAGCAGAAAATTAATATGCTATATGCAAATTAATATGCTAATATCTTATATGTATTTTATCAGTATTTCCATTTCCATGTATTCTCATCATCACTGGATATCATCAATCATGTAAATTTTTACCAATATGGGAGAATGGTACCTCTTGTCTTAATTTCCATTTATTTAATTATAATTTTCAGATTATAATTTTCATTTAGTTAAAAAAATCTTTCAGTTCAGTTTAGTTGCTCAGTTGTGTCCAACTCTTTGCAACCCCATGAACTGCAGCACACCAGGCCTCCCTGTTCATCACCATCTCCCAGAGTTCACTCAGACTCACGTCCATCAAATCAGTGATGCCATCCAGCCATCTCATCCTCGGTCATCCCCTTCTCCTCCTGCCCCCAAGCCCTCCCAGCATCAGAGTCTTTTCCAATGAGAGAACTCTTCACATGAGGTGGCCAAAGTACTGGAGTTTCAGCTTTAGCATCATTCCTTCCAAAGAAATCCCAGGGTTGATCTCCTTCAGAATGGACTGGTTGGATTTCCTTGCAGTCCAAGGGACTCTCAAGAGATGAATCTGTTTCTGGAACCTATTTTAATGCCTTTTTGAATTAATATGGTCTATAAAAACCTATATGTATTCTATTTCTTTAGAACATTTAAAAAGCACTGTCCTTCTCTAAATCAGTGGTGTGCCATCTTGACTGCACACTTGAAACACCTGGGTTGTTTTTTAAAAATACCTTTGCCTGGGCCTTATCCCAGACCAATTAAGTCAGAATCTCTGGGAGTGGGGCCCAGCTTTGACATTTTTAAAAAGCTTCTCGGGTGATTCACAAGCACAACCAAGGTTGAACACCACTGCTCTAAATGCATTATAATGGACTTTACAAATACTATGTTTAAAAGGTTTAAGGCTCAAGTCCTGGATGGTAATAGCTGAATGTATAAAAGCAAAACATTTTCTAAACTGCACTTTTTTTTTCAAACAGGGTCTGATATTCCTAGTGGTGAAGGGGCAGCCTTCTTGCTCAGCCTCCATTTCACTGCATAACAATCTATATAGCCAGTATTTCAGTAGGAAATGACAAGCTCACACTTTACAAATTAATAATTGATGTGACCAAACCACAGAGACTCACTAGCAGAATGGTGATTAATATCTTTATGATCAAAGATGTAAGAACACCTTCCTGTTGAGTTATGACTGTAATTGGCTCACCATCCATGAAGAAAAAGAAAAGATTATCATAAAGAAAGAAAGCCACTGCCACCTCATGTGAAGAAGGCCCTTTAAAGTTTACTTGTCACTCTTCAGCTTCCCTGGTTCCTGTGACAAGTGTGTCACAAGCTGTCTTTTCTTTCACTAGAGCTAAACCAGCAAATACTTAATAGGAGAAAAACTGTCTGGGAAATGATCCAGTTTATTGATTCAACTTGAATTTTCTATGATATCAGGAAAGATCAGGAAAAGTAGTAACAGAAACTGTTTTACAAAATTTCTAAGTGTATTTGCATTTAAAAATGCAAAATCAATAATGTAAGTGGGAAAAGAATTTTCTAATTCTCTAATTAGTTGCTTTTGATTTCCAGACTCATAGTAATGTCTGTTTTCTCCCATTCTCCAAAGGAACCAGGTTACATTTTCAAAAATTGTTAATAGCAATGATTAGAACATAGAGATCTTTTAAAAATACATTGAAGGATTAAAAACTAGGAAATCACTACTAACTAACTCTAATAATATAATATGGGTTGGAGGGGGCTTCAGCATTGGGAGATTGTGTACACCTGTGGCTGATTTGTGTCAATGTATGGCAAAACCAATACAGTATTGCAAAATAGAATAAAGTATTAAATTAAAAAAAAAAAGAATTGATAGGATGAGCTCAAAGTTCACAGAAAAAGAAAAGCCTCCATAGAGAGCCCATGGAAATTTGCTGTATGACTCAGGGAACTCAAACTGGGGCGCTGTTACAACCTAGAGGACGGGAAAGGGATGGGAGGTGGAAGGGAGGAGACATAGGCACACCTATGGCTAATTCATGCTGATGGATGGCAGAAATCAAGCCAACATTATAAACCCATTATCCTTCAAATAAAAATAAATAAATTAATTAAAACAACAACAATGATAAAAAAAGAAAATATTTGGAACTTTGGAACTTAGCTTCTCTCTTTAATTGAATTTATTCTCTTATGATTTGTGTACAGTATATTGCAAACATTTAAAGTGTTTAATTCAATGACTTTTTAACAGATGCACTCCTGAAACCACCATAATCATGATAAAGAACTCCCTTACTCCCAAAAGTTTCCTTACGCAACTTTGCAGTCCCTGGCCTCCAGGTCACTTCTGACCTGCTTCCTGTCTCTATAGATTTGTATGAATGAAATGATACAGTGTGTACTGTTTTTTGTGGCTTCATTTTACTCAGCATAATGTCTGTGAAACATATTCTCCTTTATTGCAGAGAGCTACTCCACTGGTGGATGTGCTCCAGTTTCTTTTCCCATTTACCTGATGAATTTTGCAATTGTTTCCAGTCTTGGGCTGCTGTGAGTGATGCTTCTGTGAATATTCTGGGACTAGCACTTGTATGAAAAATAAACAATATACTTTTAAGATGTTAATGTTAGTGTATATATCAAGCTCTAATGCACAAATATAGTTCTGTTGATTTGGGGGGGGAGTACTTTATAAGCCTCTAATACTATGATTTCCATGAAATATGAGATGGCTTTTTATTCTCCCAGATTTCTCTGTCCCCAGACAAAATATCTTTAAAATTGTACACACACGGCTCTATTGGTGCCATTTATATCATGATGCACCATCTGCTCAACTGTGTGTGGCAATGAACGTCTTTAACCAGTTCTTTTTCAATGAGGCCAGATATTTCCTCCTGCCTGTCCATTCCCTGATATTAATCATGATGAGTTCATCTTTTCAGAAGTCACTCCCATCATTATTCTGTCATGTTTAAGAAAATTCACTGACACCCCTTGCCAGTTCTCCACCTGGCATGTAAAACTCTCCATGGATGGGTCTCCACACTAGGAAGCCAACACATTTCTCATAGCTCTCAGACATGATCCAGCTTCTCCACCACCTTCACAATGTCTCATTTCCTGACTCTGCTCTTACCCTGCCTAACTGCCTTCAAACTCTCTTATAACCCTCACTCCCGCATTTGACTTTGTGGTGTTAGTCCTTACTGAATTCCTAAAATCCTGTTATGTTATGCTGTAATTCGAACACTCACTCTTCAGTTATTTCCCTTATATCTGTATAATCTCCTGAATTATATTTTGATCTCCCTTTATATAAACATAAAATGATAAATTTGGAAAATATATTGGTTCCTATATGTCCTCCTAAACTCTTAATACTGTATAATTGTCATAATTGGCACAAACCAAACCGTCTTTGACTTCACTTTGATCATGCAAGTGATTTACTTCATTTAATGTGAGATCTCTTTATTGCCCAGTGCTTAGGTAAGCTGAACCAAAACTTAGCCACAAGCCAAACTCTGGCTCCTAGTTTTGAATTATTAAAACCTGCCCTTGGATGAAATAATAAGATGATTTTCACAAGAGTTTTTCAGAAGCAAAGGTCAGTGATGTAAACCTTTGGAGATCTTGATGGGCCCAGATCCAACACAGGTGCATCCAATAGTCAGGGAAAACTCAGCAAGGGAAAGAAGGGAGATGCTGATTTCAACAATTCCTTTTAGCAGAGTGTATCAAACCTGAGTAGATGGAGAAGGCTATTTTTAAACACCCTTTACTTTGTGCCTGATTTATAGGCAGACACTAAAAATATTAATAAGTAAAACTGGTGCAGATCCATGAACATGATGAGCTTTCAATTTCTGGAGCCACAAGGTGACAGACTGCCATGAAGATGCCTACATCTCATAATATCCTGAAGGGATCCAACTTTAAAGAAGAAAACATTGGTATTTAAAATCCCAGTTTGGCATTTAACTGTGTTAAATCATTCTGTTACACTGGCATCACTCAAATAGCCCTAAAAGGAATTAAAAAACAGATTGTATTGCATATCACAGAAGCTTTAATACAAATGCTCTAAACCCAAGGGAAATTGTCCTATGCAAATTGTTTCCCTGGTATTGGCTTTCTTTTGGGTCTTTTAGTCCCATCTTATATATCTATATTGATGTAGGTCAAAGGTTGATTTTAAAATGACTGTATCATCATGGCAAATGTAAGAAAAATGGTGTCTGAAGTAGTGTATCAATGGGGGAAATTTAATCAAGGAAAACAAGAGCTGGCAAACAGAATTATTCCCAAACCAATTTACCAACCTATTCTTGCCAGGAAAACCAGGTGCAGTCCTTAAGCACATAACTTGGGCATATCATTATAATAATTAAAAATAGAAATATCAAAGTGTGGTATAGCTACTTGGAAAAAGTTAGGCAGTATTGAATAAAGCTAAAGATATAGATATTTAAATGATCCGGCATCCATCCCCAGGCATAAACTCTGCAGAAACACATGTTCTGTGCACCAAAAGACTTAATATAAGAATCTTCATAGCAAGCAGCATTTCTTGTAATAACCTAATAAATAGTCCAATGTCTATTAACAGGGAAATGGATAAGTAACCTGTGATATTGTCTCACAATGGAATATCACACAAGAAAGACATTTTAGACACATTTTAGTATGTTAGTTACATTTAACTTTTTTAAGCAAGAAAAATGGGAATAATATGTTTTAGATTTCTTGACAAGATTATTTTTGCCCTGTACATTGTCAAGGGAATTCAACAATAAATCTATTGCTGGATTTAATATGTGTGTGTATTTTTAAAATTGAAACACTACCCACTTTTTCAATTCTCACTGAAAATTTCTATTTACTCCTATTCTCTAAGTGATTACATTTTCCAAACAAGAATTAATAGGCAGAATTAAAACATGAATTTTTTTTTAAAAATGAAAACTAGTGCTGTCTTTGCTCCAAGGGGCTGGGGGTGGGGGGCAGTGAAAACAATGTTTGGAAGCTGCCACTGGAGCATTCCAAGGATTTACATTTCTAGACTATTCAACAGAGACCAATCTGTGAGATCATGAGCTCTTGTGTATGACCTTCTTTAGTTGACCATTCATCTCAAATCGCCTAATCCACTATCTACCCTTTCTCTTGTGGGGACCCAGCATGAGGGTATATGGATTATTGATCTAATCACCGGCCTTGGAGGGGAACACTCTGAGTCCCAGACTCAGGAGAGCTACCACCTTACCGAGCACCCATGGGTTACATTGACTCCATGTTTTCTTTTTCTCTCCAATAAATCAAGGTGATGATTTTAGTATGGTTTGCTGTCTCAGTCGGAGAAGGCAATGGCAACCCACTCCAGTACTCTTGCCTGGAAAATCCCATGGATGGGGGAGCCTGGTGGGCTGCAGTCCATGGAGTCGCTAGGAATCGGACACGACTGAGCAATTTCACTTTTAGTTTTCACTCTCATGCATTGGAGAAGGAAATGGCAACCCACTCTAGTATTCTTGCCTGGAGAATCCCAGGGACAGGGGAGCCTGGTGGGCTGCCATCTATGGGGTCACACAGAGTTGGACACGACTGAAGTGATTTAGCAGCAGCAGCAGCTATCTCAGTATATGGAAACATTATTTGAAGGCAAAAAAATTTTTTTCAATTGAAAATATCTTCTTTTATGGGTAGCTTTTAACACATTCATGAGAGAGAGTTTTAGTTTTTAGCTTTTATGTTTCTGGCATTTTTCAAGGATTTTATTCTTGTATTCATTTAAAGAAACTGACTTCACTGGCTCTCTTCTTTCTTCTTATAGGTAGATTTCAACACTATAATGAAACAGTTTTGTTTTTTAGCTGTAGCTGGATTTTGGCATTTTTTCAAAGACTTTCATTATTTTATTCATTATCAAAGTGATAATGATCTCTCCCTTTTCTTCCTACACTCCCTGGAATTTGGAATTACATTTGGTGGGTGAAAGAGAGTATATACCTGAGCAAGAGCAAAGGAGACAAAACAACTGCAGTACAGTTTTATAGGCCGATGTACTTTCAGCTTGAAAGGACAACATAAGACCATAAAAAGTTGTCACTTTACAATTTAAAATGAGATTTTTGATGCTTTCTATATTTTTTTCCAGTGCTATTTATTTATGTATTAGACAGAGACACTTCCCCATTTCTTTCAAGATTAACGTATTAATGTCAAGCTGGGAGAGATCCAAGGAAAATAGCTATGCAGAATGAATTCAGAGAAATTATAAGAAACATAATATTTTAATATAGAGAATCAAGATATTTGATCTATAGAAAAATTCCAAAACAAACAGGCCTAGATTTTTCCTTCTATCTATAACCATTTTTGCATTAGAGACACCTTTGAGAGTCTACAGAAAGTTATGAATGGTACATCACCCCAGAAAAATGTGCATAGGCAAAAAATGTTACAAATACTATCAGAGGTATCCCAGATACGCGGAAGCCCATCCACCTATTGCAACCCTTCAACTAAACATCTGAGGCTCTAGAGTAATGGGGCCCTGGAGTTTGTTTAGTCCTCAGAAATCTCCAAAAACACATACCTGTATCTTTCCCCTCAGTTTTGCACCTACTTGTGCAACTCTGATAGTCTTTACCTGCATTTTTCCCTGTGCGTCTACTCATGTCATCAGCTCACTGACTCTGAATTATAGTCCAGTTTTCCAAATCTGATTACTTCAAGTGATCATTGTCCTCGTAAGGGTATCTTTTAGGGTCAGCATCTCTCCTCTGAGCTAATTGGCTTTGACTACCTTTGACTTAGAAGAAGTGTCTCAGAAAGAGGCTAGGAATGGCTAATCTTCTGCTACTTGACCTGTCCTCCATTTTGCCCAAGGATCTCGTGACACTGTATAAAAATAGCCCCAAGTATATATATACCTATGAAGCTAGGATAATATGAAAATAAAATTTTGTGCTGTGGACCACTATACACCAGTAGTGACTCAATGGTAAGTTTGAGAGTAGAATTTGTCGTATTGTTGATACATTTTAAATATGATGCCTATGAACATTAGTGCTACACAGAATGTGCTAAGAAGAACAATGTAAGCAAACTTTACCAAAAGCTTTTAAAACATTATGCTGATGATTCTATTACATCAGTGCAGGTTCATCAATGGTGACAAATTTATCATTCTTGTAATAAGACAGGCTACACAGGTGTCAATGCAGGAGGTGTATAGGAAATCTCAGTGCTTTTCTCTCAATTTAGCTGTAAACCTAAAACAGCTCTTCGGTTGTCTGCTCCCCCATTTGAAAGATACTGGGGATTGCTGGTTGGAAGACACTGGGGTTTGCTCAGTTGAATGACACTGAATGCTCTGGATGAGTGTGAAAGGATGATCTGCTGCCTTACTTCAATTTAACTGCCTTAAAAGAAGTTGTTGAGATAAAAATAAATATATCACACAAAAACTTTGTACTAAAGAAGGACAAGACTTCTCCCAGTCAATACTGGATTTCTCAGGAGACTAAACATTTTACTGGAAATGCTGAAGACAGAGTCCTTGTGCTATGCAGTGGTTCCATAGACCCACTCTTTAGTTAAAAGACTTGATCATCCAGTGATCACGTATAAGAATTGGCCATTCAGTGATCCAACCACCCATGGTGGTCTTAGACCACTAAAGGGAGTAACAAGACATGTAAGAGGGCTGAAATGACTCTAGGGTGATGCCTAGGGGAGTTAAGCTCACAAGAGGCACACTGGCCACCACACAATTTCATTAGCAGATTTTATTTTTGCAAATTCAACTTTAAAGTGGGAAATAGAGCCTCTCAAACAGAAAAATGAGAGGCATCAGAAAGTCAACCTCCAACTCAGTCAATTTTATATATGTCTAAACTTACACATACAAGTACTTACTTAACTAGGAATTAAAGGAAAATCTTGCCATGAAAATGGCCAAAATGGGTTCTTTTATTGCATACACAGAGAAACCTGGCTTGATAAAACATCTTTTCAGAATTCTAACCTGGGAGAACAAGTCCCTCTAGGAGAACTTGCTTTTCTCTCCCTGTGCCTTGAGATCAAGGCTCTCAGGAACACTTATTTTATCTAGACCATCTCTAATTCCTGAGAACCAGAAGGAAAAACAGGCGAGAAAGAAGCCTTTTAAAATTTAACTTATTCCAACTGTTATTTATAAACTAGTAGGTTTTATATTTGTAATACCTGATTCCTGATTAAGTTTTAAAATAAAGCATGAGATCTTTGGCTGTATCTATCTACATACCTGTGAGTATGGTATTATTAAAATTAATTTGTAAATAAGCTTTAAATTGATTTAAAAGAAATTTAAGTGTTTATACAAATGCTCAGAAATATAAAAGTAAATTAGCCAGAATGAATTTCAGGTTTATGTGGGAACTGGGAAATATTCAATATTAAATTAATATCTGGTATTAAAGTTTGTTGATTTAATTAATATAGACATAAAAGACAGTTCATAATTGCTTACTTCTTAGTATACACTGGAAATTAAGCTTTTTAAGAGTTGAAGACCTAATTCAAACTTGTAATTAAAGTTACTAGAAATAATAAAGGAAACATTTCAGTATGCCAGGAAAATAAGACATGTGTTTCCAGTAAAAGAAGATATGAGGAATGGAACTGAATTTTGTTAAGGGAAAAGAAAGCAATTTTGTCCTAGAGCTGGTTGTTTCTAGATGGAAAAACTAAAGAAAAACTAAGAGGAATACATAAAGTTTTAGAAAGTTTGTGGAAAAAGAACAAAAAGAAGAGAGTTTTGTGTATGGTCAAGATTGGCTAAGTTTAGAAAATATTTAGTTGAAGAAATAAATTTTAAAATAAACTGGTGCAAAACCTGAATTTGGTTTCTCTCTCTCTTCAGAGGAAAACATTTTCTTAAAATGTTGATCTGCTTTGGATAACAGATAAATTTTCTTTTACCTTTAACTGGTAACCTGTTATAAATGTCTGTATTTTCCTTTGAAATCTTTTATTGTGAATTTGGTTAAATGAGTAAGTATTGTTTCACAGTGACCTATGATTCTATTTGACCAAGCATTTTAAACCTCTTTGATGTTTTTGACAAACTTCCCAAATCAAATCCTAATGAATTTATTTTGACCCTTAGCTAAACTTGGGATGCTTCAAAGGGCCCCTGGAACATCCCAAAGAGAGATCTTAAATAAGGTTGCTTTGATATATTAAATTACATGGGGAATATTATCAAAGAGTAATAAATCTTCTTAGGTTACATTTTATGCATAAATTTTAATATAGATATTCTAGAAATTATATGAAATTTTCAAAAATCTGCTGTGTCCTGATAAAATGTTACCAGTCATGATTCTAGCTATTATCTTAAACTGTTATATGTTACTGAGAGAGTTAATTCTTAGGTAGTTTGATAAGGAGTCCAGGACCCTCAAGGAAGAAGGGGTCCAGGGCCCTTGAGGAGGAGAAAAGAATCCAGGGCTCTTGAGCTCTCAAGGTGAAAGATTTGACCCTTAGCTAAACTTGGGATGCTTCAAAGGGCCCCTGGAACATCCCAAAGAGAGATCTTAAATAAGGTTGCTTTGATATATTAAATTACATGGGGAATATTATCAAAGAGTAATAAATCTTCTTAGGTTACATTTTATGCATAAATTTTAATATAGATATTCTAGAAATTATATGAAATTTTCAAAAATCTGCTGTGTCCTGATAAAATGTTACCAGTCATGATTCTAGCTATTATCTTAAACTGTTATATGTTACTGAGAGAGTTAATTCTTAGGTAGTTTGATAAGGAGTCCAGGACCCTCAAGGAAGAAGGGGTCCAGGGCCCTTGAGGAGGAGAAAAGAATCCAGGGCTCTTGAGCTCTCAAGGTGAAAGGGACAAACGTTTTTTTCCTACATTGCTTTGTCTTATTCACATAAGACTTTTTTTTTTTTCTTAAACTCTGATTTGTTATGACAACAGTCTTTCAGACTTTCTTTAAGCCCAGAGCTAATGATTACACAACAAAACAACTCACTTTGTTCAAGGGTATGCTTTTCCTTAAGTTTTTCTTGATGTTCTTCTGTACTGATGATTATAAAACAGCTATGTATGTTGCTCAAGGACATATTTCTCCTCAACAAGTACCTCCTAACTAACCTTGCTATCGGGGAGTGGGTCTAGTAAGACCTTTCTATTATTAGTTCTAATCTTGTTAATTTAAGATGTGTGTTGTGGGAGTGGGTCTGGTAAAAGGATATAAGGCCTTGATAAGACTAGTGAGGGGGGCACTCTCCATCCTCCTTCTGATGTCTGTGTCAGAAGCTTTCTCTGTTATCATTGTAATAAAACTTCTGCAACACAAAGGCTCTAAGTGATCAAGTCTGGTCCCTGGTCCTAAAGCTAAATCTTCTTCAGAGATTGCAAATCCAAAATAAGCTATCATTATAAGCTAAGATGGTGACTGCAGCCATGAAATTAAAAGATGCTTACTCCTTGGAAAAAAAGTTATGACCAACCTAGATAGCATATTCAAAAGCAGAGATATTACTTCGCCGACTAAGGTCCATCTAGTCAAGGCTATGGTTTTTCCTGTGGTCATATATGGATGTAAGAGTTGGACTGTGAAGAAGGCTGAGTGCTGAAGAATAATGCTTTTGAACTGTGATGTTGGAGAAGACTCTTGAGAGTCCCTTGGACTTCAAGGAGACCCAACCAGTCCATTCTAAAGGAGATCAGCCCTGGATTTCTTTGGAAGGAATGATGCTAAAGCTGAAACTCCAGTACTCTGGCCACCTCATGCAAAGAGTTGACTCATTGGAAAAGACTCTGATGCTGGGAGGGATTGAGGGCAGGAGGAGAAGGGGATGACTGAGGATGAGATGTCTGGATGGCATCACCAACTCGATGGACATGCGTCTGAGTGAACTCCTGGAGTTGGTAATGGACAGGGAGGCTTGGAGTGCTGCAATTCATGGGGTTTCAAAGAGTCGGACACGACTGAGCAACTGAACTGATAAGCTATCATTACAGGAGTAACCAAGTTTCTTTATCAATTGCATTGTTCAATTCAGTTCAGTTCAGTTGCTCAGTTGTGTCTGACTCTTTGCAACTGCATGAATCGCAGCACGCCAGGCCTCCCTGTCCATCATCAATTCCTGGAATTCACTCAGATGCACATCCATCGAGTTGATGATGCCATCCAGCCATTTCATCCTCTGTCGTCCCCCTCTCCTCCTGCCCCCAATCCTTCCCAGCATCAGAGTCATTTCCAATGAGTCAGCTCTTCACATGAGGTGGCCAGAGTACTGGAGTTTCAGCTTTAGCATCATTCCTTCCAAAGAAATCCAGGGCTGATGATCTTCAGAATGGACTGGTTGAATCTCCTTGCAGTCCAAGGGACTCTCAAGAGTCTTCTCCAACACCACAGTTCCAAAGCATCAATTCTTCGGTGCTCAGCCTTCTTCACAGTCCAACTCTCACATCCATACATGACCACTGGAAAAACCATAGCCTTGACTAGACGGACCTTAGTCGGCAAAGTAATGTCTCTGCTTTTGAATATGCTATCTAGGTTGGTCATAGCTTTTCTTCCAAGGAGTAAGCATCTTCTAATTTCATGGCTGCAGTCACCATCTGCAGTGATTTTGGAGGCCAAAATATAAAATCTGAGACTGTTTCCACTGTTTTCCCATCTATTTCCCATGAAGTGATGGGACCGGATGCCATGATCTTTGTTTTCTGACTGTTGAGCTTTAAGCCAACTTTTTCATTTTCCTCTTTCACTTTCATCAAGAGGCTCTTTAGTTCTTCTTCACTTTCTGCCATAAGGGTGGTGTCATCTGCATATCTGAGGTGATTGATATTTCTCCCAGCAATCTTGATTCCAGCTTGTGTTTCTTCCAGTCCAGTGTTTTTCATGATGTACTCTGCATAGAAGTTAAATAAGCAGGGTGACAATATACAGCCTTGACGTACTCCTTTTCCTATTTAGAACCAGTCTGTTGTTCCATGTCCACTTCTAACTGTTTCTTCCTGACCTGATATGCCCTGAGAAAGCCACAATTCAAAAGACACATGTACCTTAATGTCCACTACAATGCCATTTACAAAAACCAGGACTTGGAGGCAATGTAGATACTCATCGACAAAGAATAGATAAGGAAGATATGGTACATAGACACAATGGAATACTACTCAGTCATTAAAAGGAACAAGTTTGAGTCAGTTTTAATGAGACAGATGAACCTAGAGCCTGTTACACAGTGAATTAAGTTAGAAAGAGAAAAACAAATATATATTAGTGCATATATATGGAATCTAGAAAAAAATAGTACTGATGAACCTATTTACAGAGAAGGAATGGAAATGTAGACAAAGAGAACAGACTTGTGGACACAATGGGGGAAAGAGGCTAGGACAAATTGAGAAAGTATTATTGACACATATACACCATCATGTGTAAAATAGTTAGTGGACATTGCTCTATAACATAGGGAGCTTGGTCTGGCACTCTGGGATGACCTAGAGGGTAGAACTCGGTAGGGCTCATGAGAGAGTCTTATTTATATATAATAGCCATAATATATATATAGCCATATAATAGCCATATATATATATATATATAATTATGACTGATAATGTTGATTTTCAGCAAAGACCACCACAATATTATAAAGCAATTATATTCCAATCAAAAATAGAGAAAAACTTTTAAAAGTAAAAATTGAATACAAATCAACTGCATAAAACAGTTGTTGTTGTTGCTGTTCAGTTGCTCAGGCCATCTGACTCTTTGCAACCCCATGGACTAACAGCACACCAGGCTTCCCTGTTTTTCATCATCTCACAGAGTTTGCGCAAACTCATGTCCATTGGGTCAGTGATGCCATCCAACCATCTCATCCTCCGCTGTCCCCTTTTCTTCCTGCCTTCAATCTTTCCCAAGATCAGGGTTTTTTCTCATGAGTCAGCTCTTTGCATCAAGTGGCCAAGTATTGGAGCTTCAGATTCAGCATCAGCCCTCTCAATGAATATTCAGGGTTTTTTCCCTTTAATGTTGATTATTTTGATCTCCAGTACTCTCGCCTGGAAAATCCCATGGACAGAGGAGCCTGGTAGGCTATAGTCCATGGGGTCGCAAAGAGTTGGACACAACTGAGCGACTTCACTTTCACTTTTCACTTTCATGTATTGGAGAAAGAAATGGCAACCCACTCCAGTGTTCTTGCCTGGAGAATCCCAAGGATGGGGCACCCTGTGGGCTGCCGTCTATGGGGTCACAAAGAGTCGGACATGACT
>SJYC01009253.1:0-10623 GCA_006408675.1 Madoqua kirkii
TATTGAAAAGCAGAGACATTACTTTGCCAACTAAGGTCCGTGTAGTCAAGGCTATGGTTTTTCCAGTGGTCATGTATGGATGTGAAAGTTGGACTGTGAGGAAAGCTGAGTGCTGAAGAATTGATGCTTTTGAACTGTTGTATTGAAGAAGACTCCTGAGAGTCCCTTGGACTGCAAGGAGATCCTACCAGTCCATTTTAAAGGAGATCATAGGTGTTCTTTGGAAGAAATGATGCTAAAGCTGAAACTCCAGTACTTTGGCCGCCTCATGCGAAGAGTCGACTCATTGGAAAGGACTCTGATGCTCAGAGGGATTGGTGGCAGGAGGAACTGAGGACAACAGAGGATGAGATGGCTGGATGGCATCACAGACTCGATGGACACAAGTTTGAATGAACTCTGGGAGTTGGTGATGGACATGGAGGCCAGCGTGTTGCAATTCATGGGACAGCAGAGAGCTGGACATGACTGGTCAACTGAACTGAACTCAACTAAACTGAAGACCTAAGAATGGACTTTACACTTTCAAATAGTTTGAAACAATCAAAAGAAGGATATTTCATGACACATGAAAATTATATAGAATTCAAATTTCATATCCCTAAAGGAACACAGCCATGACTATTCTTTGCTTGTTACTGATTACCACTTTCCTGCTATAATTGTAGAGTTGAGTAGTTGCAACATAGATCATAGGGCCTGCAGAGCCTAAACAGTTTACTATCAAGCTCTTTACATAAAGTGTATGTCAAATCCATGGTCTAGACCACAGTTCCCAAAATTCATTTCACAGAAGCTTGTCAAACTCTATGAAATGCCCCTAAAGACAAAATGTTGCTGCTTTTGTTCAGTCTCCAAGTTGTGCCCAATTCTTTGTGACTCCATGGACTGTACTATGCCAGGCGCCTCTGTCCTCCACTATCTCAAAGAGTTTGCTCAAATTCTTGCTTATTGAGTCAGTGATGCTATCTAACCGTATCATCCTCTGCTGCCTCCTTCTCCTTTTGGCTTAAATCTTTCCTAGCATCAAAGTCTTTCCAATGAGTCAGCTCTTTTGCATCAGGTGGCCAAAGTATTCGAGCTTCAGTTTTAGCAACAGTCCTTCCAATGAGTATTCAGGATTCATTTCCTTTAGGATTGACTGGTTTGATCCTTGCTGTCCAAGGGACTCTCAAAGTCTTCTCCAGCACCACAATTCAAAAGCATCGATTCTTTGGCACTCAGCCTTCTTTATGGTCCAACTCTCACATCCATACATGACTACTGGAAAAACCACAGCTTTTGACTAATTAGGACCTTTGTTGGCAAAGTGATGTCTCTGCTTTTTAATATGCAGATGTCTGGGTATATCATAGCTTTCCTTCCAAGGAGCAAGTATCTTTTAATTTCATGGCTTCAGTCACCATCCACAGTGATTTTGGAGCCCAAGAAAATAAAATCTGTCACTGTTTCCACTTTTCCCCCTTCTATTTACCATGAAGTGGTGGTTCTGGTGCCATGATCTTAGTTTTTTGAATGGTGAATTTTAAGGCAACTTTTTCTCTCTCCTCTTTCACCCTTATCAAGAGGCTCTTTAGTTCCTCTTCACTTTCTGTTATTAGATTAATCAGTTCAGTTCAGTAAGTCAGTCATGTCCGACTCTTTATGACCCCATGGATGGCAGCACATCAGGCTTCCCTGTCCATCACCAACTCCAGGAGCTTTCTCAAACTCATATCCATGGAGTCTGTGATGTTATCCAACCAGTTCATCTTCTGTCGTCCCTTTCTCCTCCTGCCTTCAATCTTTCCCAGCATTAGAGTCTTTCCCAGAGTCAGTTCTTTGCACCAGGTAGCCAAAGTATTAGAGCGGTACCATCTATATATTTGAGGTTGTTGATATTTCTCCCAGCAATCTCGATTCAGCTTGTGATTCATCCAGCCCAACATTTCTCATCATGTGATCTGCATATAAATTAAATTATTAAGATGACAATATTGTCTTCTTCCAATTTTGAACCAGTGAGTTGTTCCATGTTCCATTCTAATTGTTGCTCCTCAACCCTCATACAGGTTTCTCAGAAGACAGGTAAGGTGGTCTGGTACTCCATCTTTTTAAGAATAGACAGAGTACTGTGTAAAAAAAAAAAAGTGGGAGATTCTTTATATTATATCCTCCATTTAGAGGGAGCTAATGCACTTCAGATTATTAAATATCTGAGCAATACTATGACTTAAAAACATAAGTTGCACCTGTTGTTACTCAATTTCATATGAAGATAGATTCAGTTTCTCCAAATAACATCCATGAATATACCTATAACATCCCAAGAACACATCCTGGGAAATACTGCTTTGGGTCAACTCATCTCCTTTCCCTATTGAAATATATCTGTCCTGTGTTCCATTTCTTCACATCTATGAAGTTACTGTCTTGGAAATTAAAGAAAGATCTTATCTTACAAACCAAGAACTGTATTTCTCAGTTTACATATTTTTTCATATGGTCTTAATTAATAAGTCTTCCTCAATTATAAAATGAGATAATGACAGTCCTCTTGCATGTCACATGACAGTGTTGTGGAGGCAAGTAAGATAATGTGTATGGTAAGTTTCTAATGATCAGAACATACTATATGAAGTTGAGACATTATTAATATATCTCAAACCAGATCAGGGGCAATCTGTTAATCTCTTCAGCTCCATTTTCCTCATTCAATTATTGCTGTATATTACTGCCAACTAATTTCCTAAAACTGCTTTTTAAAAAATGTAATCCTCTATTCAATTTTCACAATTGCTCCTTGTAATTGCTAAGTGCGATGTTTTAAAACTGAGTTCTATAGAGCTATTGAGTTTCACGTGGCTGACTTGGGTCCCATAAGGATGAAAAAGGGTAAACCTAGACCATGGAGCTCCCATCAACTCTGTCTTATATATTGGAATTTCCAAATATTTCATTTTAAAAGGAACCTAAAAATGTGTTATAAAATTAGTATGCACAAATTTATCTCTCTGTGTGATTTTGAAATCTCCAGACCAAACGTTGTCTCCCATATCTTTGTAGTAGTCATCTTTCTTTCCAGTTGGATATTGATAGGATTGCCTCTTTGAAGGGGTTGATCAGTGCTGCAACTGTGCAGTATTTTGGGAACACTGAGTAAGGAGAAGGCAACAGGGAGTGGGAAAATAGTGAAGAACACACATGGAAACAGTAGCTCGGCCCCAGGAGGAGGTCAGCTATGACAAACAATGCACCAAACAGATATGCTGTTCCATCCTTCATTCACACGTCTCAGCTGCAAGAAGCTGAAGGAGAAGGGCAGTGTGTGTCAGATGGGATGAAAGGAGCAAGACAATGATTCATGGATTTGAGAGATAAAAGTCATAGCAGACCTTACATTCTGGTACAAGTCGAGCCATTAGCCAATATTATATTAAATGAGTCAATACATGTAAGTCACTTACAAAAGTGCCTTGTTCATAGCCAGGGGTATACAAGTGTCAAGTATTGTTATTATTGCAATATTACCACTATTGCTATTATTATTATTCAGCATCAGTTCAGTTTAGTTGCCCAGTCCTGTCTGACTCTGCGAACCCATGGACTACAGCATGCCAGGCTTCCCTGTCCATTACCAGCTTCTGGAACCTGCTCAAAGTCATGTTCATCAAGTCAGTGATGCCATCCAACCATCTCATCTTCTATCATCCCTTTCACCTCCTGCCTTCAATCTTTCCCAGCATCAGGGGCTTTTCTAAGGAGTCAGTTCTTCACATCAGGTGGCCAAAGTATTGGAGTTTCAGCTTCAGAATCAGTCCTTCCAATGAATGTTCAAGACTGATTTCCTTTAGGATGGACTGGTTGGATCTCTTTGCAGTCCAAGAAACTCTCAAGAGTCTTCTCCAACACCACAGTTCAAAAATGTCAGTTCTTTGGCATTCAGCTTTCTCTATAGTCCAGCCCTCACATCCATACATAACTACTGGAAAAACCATACTTTTGACTAGACAGACCTTTGTCTGAAAAGTGATGTCTCTGCTTTTTAATACACTGTCTATGTTGGTCATAGCTTTTCTTCCAAGGAGCAAGTGTCTTTTAATTTCATGGCTGCAGTCACCATCTGCAGTGATTTTGGAACTCAGAAAAATAAAGTCTGTCACTGTTTCTATTTTTTTCCCATCTATTTCCCATGAAGTGATGGGACCAGATGCCATGATCTTAGTTTTCTGAGTGTTGAGCCTTAAGCCAGTTTTTTCCCTCTCCTCTTTCACTTTCATCAAGAGGCTCTTTAGTTCTTCTTCACTTTCTGCCATAAGGGTGGTGTCATCTGCATATCTGAGGTTATTGTTATTTCTCCTGGCAATCTTGATTCCAGCTTGTGCTTCATCCAGCCCAGCATTTTGCATGATGTACTCCACATAGAAGTTAAATAAACAGGGTGACAATATACAGCCTTGACGTACTCCTTTCCTGATTTGGAACCAGTCTGTTGTTCCATGTCCAGTTCTAACTGTTGCTTCTTGACCTGCATACACATATTATTGCTTAGGGAAAATATGGATGTAGCCACAGAGAAAAATGTTTCCAAGTATAAGTCAAGATGCTGGGCCTATTTAGGTTGATGCTTCACTAACTATCCTATGGCTGTGCAACCTGTTTAGTTTTTTCAAAGCACTTGCCACAACTTGTAAGTCCATATTATTTGGGAATTTTATCTATTTATGGTTTATTGTCTGATTCCTCCACTAGGTTTTTACTCTGTGAAGCCAAGGATTAGGTCTGTTTTGCTCACAAACTATAGCCAGTGTCTAGTACCATGTCCAGCAGAGTGAAATTCAATACTCAATACATAATGTTGACTGGCTGGATGCCCATAGGTATAGGTCAGACTTATTCTAAAAGCCATAACTTCAGCAGGTGAGCTGGAAAAAATCTTTGCTGCTGAAATGTTCCAGGAAAAAAGGGAGCCAAAGAAGAAGGCTGAATTCCCTGGGTACATCAATCCTGGACTGTGAACCCAAAAAGGAAGTGGGGCTAATACTCTGGACACCTAGCTCAGGAAACCTATTGGGGGTTCTGAGAATGAGTAGCAGCAAGCCTGCAGGTGTCTGGATACACATCTACTTGCCAATAGATGTGACAGGGCTAAAAGAAAAGTTCAAACTGGTCAATTTCTTCAAAGTCCCCAGACAAAACCAGTCATCCTCTTCTTAACTTGCCTTTCAACACTAACTCAAGAGCTCCAATCTGTGCCTTGCAGCCTATTCCAAACTCTATTGTCTTTAAATGAGTTACCAATTTTGAACCATAGGTTAAAATCTATTTACACATATTTTGGAAGTTTTGGGATACTAGTTAAACCCTTTATGAATTTGAATTCTTAATCAATTGATAAGGCAAAGAGCTAAGTAAACCACTGAACAACATATGCCTCTTTACTCATTGTTGTTGTTTGATCACTAAATTGTGTCTGACTCTTTGCAACGCTGTGGACTGTAACCCCTCCAGGCTCCTCTGTCTATGGGATTTCCTAGGCAAAATTACTGGAGTGGGTTGCCATTTCCTTCTCCAGGGTTATTTCCTGACCCAGGGATCAATTCAAGTCTCCTGCTTGGCAGGCAGATTTTTTACCACTGAACTATAGACTGGATTAAAGAACATGGCAAATCCTCCTCTTTCTCTTTCCCTTATCTAGGGATTTACAAAACCCAATTTATCAATCCTGATATAAATAGAGAATTTAAAAGATGGTAAATTGGCTGATGGAGGCTCTACTTGATTTTTTTCTAATTAAGACAAAATACACAAACTCCAACTATTATACATATTTTGCCTTAGGCTTTCCTTTAAGGAAGAAAAACTCAGACCCTTCTGAGTTTCAGTGCAAAGAAATTACCTATACTTTGTTCCTTGGGGAGGAAAGGACAGTGGAGAGTCGAGTGAGAGATCACAGGTAGTCCTTTGATTCTACCTCTTCCGGATGATTGGCTTAGATAATCTCTCATAAATGTGAGAGGGGGCCTAGAGGTTCTTTTCCACATACACATCTCACACACGCTTGTTCATACATTTTTGTTTCATAAGCATCTTGTCACTCCTCTGGGTTAGCTACTGTTTCAACATCTGTAGCACATCCTGTTTACCAAAGATGGCCACAATAATATCTCCATGCATGTTCCTTTAGCACCCTGTCATTCCTTCATCAAGAAATGGGAGTCCATGTCTCCTCCTCTTGAATCTGCATGGTCTTTCAATTACTCTAATTAATAGGGTATGGCAGAGTGGCATTCTAACTTTCAAAGATAGATAATATTCATGTTGATGCATGGCAAAACCAATGCAATATTGTAAAGTAATTAACCTCCAATTAAAATAAGTAAATTTTAAAAAATGTCATGTACTTCATCTTGTTTTGGGGGACAGTCTGTCTTAAATGCCCCAAATCAAGACCCAAGCAGCTTATGGAGAGACCTTGTAGACAGGAACAGGCCCTTTGACTTATAGCCCTGGCTAAATTCCCACCCAACAACCAACATCTACTTGCCTGTCATCTGAGTGGGTCAGCTTGACAGTGTATCACCCAGCTTTCAGTCAAGTTGCCCACTGATGAACCATCGTTGTCAAGCTCTGTGCAAGTTTCAAATTCATGAGCAAAATAAATGGGGGAAGGGTGGTTTGTTACATCACAATGGATAACTGATATGATAATTAACTAGTCTAAACCTTAAAATCAGCAGCACCAAAGATGAGCTGTGAGAATTAGGGCGAGGCATCTTACTGAGTAACACGAATGAGTCTGAGTATGAAAAAACAGATCTTCCATTCTTAAAGCAGACCAACCACGTGATTATCAATATAATCAGCACACTGTACTGCCCCGTTTCAGTCATAAAAGGAAGTGTAGGAGAACTACTGCAATTAGCTTCTATACCTGGGAACTCTGTGAAAGGGATTTCTCTCTGCTGTGGATAATAGGTGAGGTGTAGAATGTCAGCCCTGAGCTTAGAATGTCTTTATTTTGTTCAGAGTGCCTCACAGTGGGAAATAAAACTACCTGCTTCAAACACTTCACTCTTAGTCATGAAATCCTGCCTGGACAGCCATTTCAAAAGACTAGCTGTGATTTTCAACTTGTGGGACTTCTTCTGAAATATGGTATGCAGCCTCTCTCACCATCTGTAAATGGTCCTCCCTTGATTTTTCACATGGTCTTTTAGAGTCCTGAAGACTTTTGACAGATTTTTTTTTTAAAAGCCACAGAAATAGACTATATGAAAGAAAGCACCTTCTGGAGTAGATTGGAAATGATGCTGTGAGAAATTAGAGCAAGAATAAATCCAGTAGTTTATTGGGAATTCCAGAAATATTCTGGGTTCACCCCTCTGCATAGACCAGAGAGTTTAGAGAGGTCTAGGAAAAACAAGAAGAATTCATATTTGAGGGCTCCCCTGTGTCAAATTTCAACCACTTTGAAGCTCATCATCCTAATTTTTTTTCAAGGCATGAGTTGAACTCCCCTTGCCAGTTTCTATCACTTACATTGCCTCTTTTCTTCTCATATTTATCCAGGCCATTAGTCAAGTTAAATGTCCAAATTCTCCTTAGGATATATATATATATATTTAGATGTATAGATATATAAAAGGCTTTTTGTTACTCAGTTGTGTCTGACTCTTTGCCACCCCGTGTACTCTAGCCTGCCAGGCTCCTCTGTACATGGACTTTTCAGGGCAAAAATACTGGAGTAGGTTGTCATTTCCTTCTCCAGGGGATCTATATAAATTCTTCAGGTGGAAACTTTTTGGTGAACTTTTAAATTGAAGTGTAACATAGATATGGAAACATGCAGTAACCATAAGTGAGAGATTCATATAAAGATTATACAAATATACAGAACACACCATATAACCACAACTGAAATCAGCTGAGATAAAATGAGTTATATTTGATCATACCACTAATTAATAGTTCATTTCTATATCTCTTCTGCTACACAGCAGTGCCTCCTCTCTGCCCTTCCAAGACTCATATGTAAGGATGAGAAGAAAACCCAACTATGTTGAAACACTAACACACTGTCCCTATAAAAGGGAAGCAGACCTCCCATACTTTCTCCATAGAGTCAAGTCCTGTTCCTTTATCAGCCTATTTAAAACATTTTATTATATCAGAACAATTTTTGAGCAGAATTTGATAGAGCATAACTTTTCTCTTCATTCATTCATCCCCTCATTCACTTAACAAGTATATGTTGAATATTTGTTATGTACCAAGTATGTTTATGTTCTAGAGATAAAATTATGAACAAAAAGGAGAAAATCCTTGTCTTCATGGAGGTTATATTCTAATAGGGGAGGCAGTCAAGAAACAAGACAAGTAAGAAAATACATTATGTGTTAGATAATGATGGTGTTATGGAAAAAACAGAACATGAGTTGAGTTGAGGTGTTCTTTTGAGACAGGTGAGCAAAGTTTTCACTGCCGACTCCTATAGGAGGTGAAGGAGTAAACATGCAGATATCTCATTCTTGGCAGAGAAAACAGCAAGTGCAAAGGCCTTGAGTTGAAACTCTGTTTGGTATGTTCAAGGAATAGCAAGAAGCCAGTGCAGCTAGAGCAGAAGCAGCAAAAGGATGAGTAATGGGAGATGAGGGAGGAGAGGTGCTATAGATGCAACCATGGAACTTAATTATACTCTGAGAACAATGGAGATTCCCTTAAGGTTTCGGTCAAGGAATGCTATGATATGACTAATGACTAATAGGATCACTCTGATAGCTCTGTTGAAAATAGTTTTTACAGATCAGATGGAGGCAAGGATTCTTAACAGACTGTTCTTGGGGGGAAGAATCTTGGGACCAGGGTAATGACAATGGAGGTGGTGAGAAGTGATAGGATTTAAGATATGTTTTAAAGTTACAACCAAGAGAATTTGGTGCCCACAAAGAAGAGTGAACCTAAGTGTAGTGGTATTAAAAAGAAAGAAAGAAAGAAAGAAAGAAAGAAAGAAAGAAAGAAAGAAAGAAAGAAAGAAAGAAAGAGCTGAAAATCCTGTGATACTCTATCCATCTTGATGGTCAATATCTTCTCTCCTTGAATACATATGGGCTTGTGACTATTTTTGATCAACATAGTGGTGTTTGGTGGCCTCTGAGGCTAGGTCATATCAGTTCAGATCAGTCATTCAGTTGTGTCCGACTCTGCTACTCCATGGACTGCAGCAAGCCAGGCTTTCCTGTCCATCACCAACTCCCAGAGTCCTTTCAAACCCATGTTCAGTGAGTCGGTGATGCCATCCAATCATCTCATCCTCCGTCGTTCCCCTCTCTTCTCTCCTTCAATCTTTCCCAGCATCAGGGGCATTTCAAACGAATTTGTTCTTCACATGAGGGGGCCAAAGAATTGGAGCTTCAGCATCAGTTCTTCTAATGAATATTCAGCACTGATTTCCTTTAGGATGGACTGGTTGGATCTCCTTGCTGTCCAAGGGATTCTCAAGAGTCTTCTCCAACACATAGTTCAAAAGCATCAATTCTTCAGTACTCAGCTTTCTTTATACTCGAATTCTCACAACCATACATGACTACTTGAAAAACCATAGCCTTGACTAGATAGACCTTTGTTGGCAAAGTAATGTCTCTGCTTTTGAATATGCTGTCTAGGTTGGTCATAACTTTTCTTCCAAGGTGTAAGCACCTTTTAATTTCATGGCTACAGTCACCATATGCAGTGATTTGAGACCCTTCAAAAATAAAGTCTGCTGCAGTTTCCATTGTTTCCCCATCTATTTCCCAAGAAATGATGGGACCAGATGCCATAATCTTAGTTTTCTGAACGTTCAGTTTTAAGTCAACTTTTTACTCTCCTCTTTCACTTTCATCAAGAGGCTCTTTAGTTCTTCTTCTCTTTCTGCCATAAGGGTGGTATCACCTGCATATCTGGGGTTATTGATTGTTCTCCTGGCAATCTTGATTCCAACTTGTGCTTCATCCAGCCCCACATTTTACATGATGTATTCTGTATATAAGTTAAATAAACAGGGTGACAATATACAGCGTTGACATACTCCTTTCCCAATTTGGAACCAGTCTGTTGTTCCATGTCCGGAAACTGTTGCTTCCTGACCTGCATACAGATTTCTCAAGAGGCGGGTCAGGTGGTCTGGTATTCCCATCTCTTGAAGAGTTATCCACAGTTTGTTGTGATCCACACAAAGGCTTTGACATAGTCAATAAAGCAGAAAGAGATGTTTTTCTGGAACTCTCTTGCTTTTTCCATGATCCGGTGGATGTTGGCAATTTGCTCTGGTTCCTCTGCGTTTTCTAAATCCAACTTGGATATGTGGAAGTTCACAGTTCACGTACTGTTGAAGCCTGGCTTGGAGAATTTTGAGCATTACTTTATTAGTATGTGAGATGAATGCAATTGTGTGGTAGTTTGAGCATTCTTGACATTGTCTTTCTTTGGGATTGGAATTAAAACTGAATTTTTCTAGTACTGTGGCCACTGCTGAGTTTTCCAAACTTGCTGGCATATTGAGTGCAGCACTTTCATTTCAATATCATTTTTTAGGATTTAAAAGAGCTGAACTGGAATGCTATAACCTCCACTAGCTTTGTTCATAGTGATGCTTCCTAAGGC
>SJYC01009256.1:0-28664 GCA_006408675.1 Madoqua kirkii
ATATATATATATATGTTATTATACTGTATTGGTGTTTTTCTTTCTGGATTACTTCTCTGTATTATAGGCTCCAGTTTCACCCACCTCTTTAGAACTGATTCAAATGTATTCTTTTTAATGGCTGAGTAGTACTCCATTGTGTATATGTACCAAAGCTTTCTTATCCATTCATCTGCTGATGGTCATCTAGGTTGCTTCCATGTCCTGGCTATCATAAACAGTGCTGCGATGAACACTGGGGGTACATGTGTCTTTTTCAATTCTGGTTTCCTTGGTGTGTATGCCCAGCAGTGGGATATCAACCCTGGCTTTGAAATGGAGCAGGACCCTATGATTCTTAACTCACCCCTCACCACCATGTCTTCTGCCTATCTTTTGTCTGTGGAAAACTTTAATAAAAGAATAAGTTTAATGTATACTATCATGTAAGGAATGAAGCGCCAGTCTATGTTTGATACAGGATACAGGATGCTTGGGGCTGGTGCATGCATGGGGATGATCCATAGAGATGATATGGGGTGGGAGGTGGGAGGGAGTTTCAGGATTGGGAGTTCGTGTACACCTGTGGCTGATTCATGTCAATGTATGGCAAAATCAATACAGTATTGTAAAGTAGAATAAAGTAAAAATAAAATAAAAAAATAAGTTTAATCAGAGAAGCAAGAAATGCAGAAACAAAGGAAAACAGGAGACTAAATAATAATACAGTCATTAAGCACAGTTAAGGACCTTTAGTTCTTTCTCAAGGGCTACAGATAATATTCTGAGCCACATTCTGTGAGCTACTTATAGATACTAAAACCCCAGGTGGAGAAGTTAACAGCAAGATGACCAGACTGTACCCAGGACATGAGCTTCCACAATTCTGATAATTTGCCTCTAAGAAATGGGAACAAATGGACCCTGGAACTGATGATTAACTGTACCTAAAACAATTAAGATGGTGCTGGTCAGACCACCAATGATCAATGTGAAGAAGACTGTCAGAGCTGACTGTGCTGTTTCTACGTGTAGTCCCCTGCCTCTCACTTACATCTATGAAAGCTCTTGCCTCACTGATTGCTAGTTGGGGAAAGTCTGCCTTTGGCCAGATGTCCATCACCCTCTCCCTCCAGCTGCCAGCATCTGAAATAAAGCAAATTTTTCTTTCTACCAACGTGGTCTGTTTATTGGCTTTTTGAACAGTAAGTATCCAGACCCACACACACGCTTTCAGTAACAGCTTCAAATCATGAAAGGTAGCTTTCCCTTCCACCAAAACAGTGTTGTGAAGCAGATGATTCCGGCAGAGATAAAAGAGACTGTGGACTTCCGCAAAGGCAAAAGGAGCCCTAGATTGGAGGGAAACTATATTTTACCTTATCTACCAGTGTCCTTTCCTCCAGAATTTAGGGGAATACAAAGCATTTTACATTGTTTACCAATAACAGCATCAGAAAAAAACAAGAATTGTTACTACTTATTGAGGGGCAGTTTATCTAGGCCATCTATAGCTTTGCTAGTTTTTTGCTTATATCCCTGACAATTCCATTACTGTTTTCCAGCACACTTACTTCTAGTAGAGTTTTAACCCCCTAAAACTGCATCCTTTTGTTGGAGGGCTGCCCCCAGTTTGCTATAGCTGGCTTTTCAGGCCACAGTGGGAACTGGAAGTGCTTTGGAATTTACACTCCCTTGGGTATCCTTTATCTAATGGCACAGATGTGGTAATGTATGCGGGCTTCCCAAGTGGTGCCAGTGGTAAAGCCCCCACCTGCCAATGCAGGAGATGTAAGAGATGTGGGTTCAGTCCCTGGGTTGGGAAGATCCTTTGGAGGAGGGCACAGCAGTCCACTTCAGCATTCTTCCCTGTAGAATCCCATGGACATAGGAGCCTGGTGGGCTATAGTCCATAGGGTCACAAAGAGTTGTACACAACTGAAGTGACTTAGCACACACATGGTAGTATATAGCAAATGGGTATAAATTCCCTGGGCTTCCCTGGTGGCTCAGCAGTAAAGATCTCCCTGCCCAGGCAGGAGACAAGTGTTCAACCGCTGGGTTGAGGAGATCCCCTGGAGAAAGAAATGGCAACCCACTCTAGTATTTTTGTTTTGGAAATCTCATGAACAGAGTAACGTGGCGGGCTACAATAGGAGCCTGGTGGGCTATAGTCCATAGGGTCACAAGAGTTGTACACAACTGAAGTGACTTAGCACACACATGGTAGTATATAGCAAATGGGTATAAATTCCCTGGGCTTCCCTGGTGGCTCAGCAGTAAAGATCTCCCTGCCCAGGCAGGAGACAAGTGTTCAACCGCTGGGTTGAGGAGATCCCCTGGAGAAAGAAATGGCAACCCACTCTAGTATTTTTGTTTTGGAAATCTCATGAACAGAGTAACGTGGCGGGCTACAGTTCACGGGGTCAAAAAGCTGTCAGACATGACTTAGTGACTAAACAACAAAGAAATTCCCTGCTTATCCCCTTCCTCTGACTCAAAACCTACACTCTCCTGCAAAGAAACTGTGGGACTGAGTCAAAATTGCTCTCGGTAATACATGATAACTCACCCTTATGTGGCCCCCTTCCCCTACCTGTCTCAATTTCCCTCTTCTCAGCGTGTGTGTTAGCCGCTCAGTTGTGTCTGAATCTTTGCAGCCCCGTGAACTGTAGCCCACCAGGTTGCTCTTTCATGGGATTCTCCAAGCAAGAATACTAGAATGGGTTGTCATGCCCTTCTCCAGGGGATCTACCTGACCCATGGATTGAACCCACGTCTCTTGGGACTCCTGCATTGGTAGGTGGATTCTTTACCACTAATGCCACCTGGGAAACCCTCCTATTTCTCTACTACTAGTTTTTACTGATACTAATTCCTAATAAGTGATTTTCACATTCCAATTTCCAGGTTAGTTTCATGGGTCCAGTCTAAGACACCATCTTATCTAACCTTCACAGCCACTTCCTCAAGGCAGGGAGGACAACTATGGAAACTCTGGCTTTGAAAGGACCTGCCCCCAATCACGTCATAATTGCACTTGTCTTCCCTGGTGGCTGAAATAGTAAAGAATCTGCCTGCAATGTAGGAGATCCAGATTCGATCCCTGGGTTGAAAAGATCACCTGGAGAAGGAAATGGCTGCCACTCCGGTATTCTTGCCTAGAGAGTTTCATGGACAGAGGAGCCTGGCAGACTACAGTCCATGGGTTTGCAAACAGTTGGACATGACTGAGTGACTAACACTACTAACTCACTAACTCAACTTTCAAACCAATCTTCTCTCTATTATATTATATTATATTGCTTATATTATTATATTATATTGCTTCAAAGAAACAATTTGTCTTATTTCTTTTTCACTTCTTATTTGCCTTTGAATTTCCTGAATTTCTTCACTTAGAAGAAATACACTGAATTTTTTCAACTAAGGTGAAGCATTGATATTCCTTTATTTTCTCTTGCTATGTTGTCCAAGTCTACGTTTTTATCAGAGCAGTGAATGAGGTAAAGACGGTCTTCTTCATGTTCCCTTCTCCTTAGATACTGTAACAGACTAAAGATAGACCTAACTTATTTAACAGTCCTTCCACTGAAGGCTGGAGTCTGTATACCCTCCTTTTGAATCATGGCTGACCCATGACTGTGTGACAAATGTGTGTACTGTGTGCTAAGACAAATGTGGTCTGAGACTAGATTTTTAAAAAGGCTGACAGCTTTTGTCTGGATCTTTCGAAGTTCCGAGCTGCCATATGAGAAATTCCACTATGCTGAGAATGCCGGCCCTTGATGAAGCTCAAGCTAGCCACATGGAGAGGTCATGTGGAGAAGGAGGTGTCCAGTGAGGCAACATCCTTTTGAGTTGGCCTGGTTGAATCTTCAGACATCAAGCAGCAGAGATGATCCATCCATCCCTCCTGTGCTTTGTCTGAATTTTTGATCCACAAAATCCATGGTCATAAAAAGTGGTTTTTATACAATGAAGTTTTAGAGTATTTTGATCATGCATCAATAGATAACTTGAACAGCCAGACACATCTGATGGTGCAGAAAACATCTGTATTAGCACAGAGGAACTAGTCTACCCTCTATCTAGCACCCACCATATCATTCCACCTGCTTTTCAAACTTTCTCACCCTAGTCTTGGAGCTGGGAGCAAATAAACTCTTCTTTGAACATCACTCAGTCACAGCCATCTTTAACTTCTAACTGGGCACTTGATCCAGGGCAGGGAGGAATATCATTAGGGATCAGTCTTGGGTTAACAAAGTAATTTGGGGACCAACTTCCCCCCAGCACATCTAAACTTCTGCCTTTTAACTACTTGGTTACCTTATAAATTATTTGAGTTACTACTGGGCCCCAAACCTTACTAACCTGGGCATAGTTAGATTGCATGTTCTTATTTGAATGAAAAGCACTGCTTAAGCATTTGGTTTTGTTTTAACTTTGTTACTTTGCCACTGTGGGCAGTCACAACCTCTCTGAGTTTCATTGCTTCATTTTCATTCTTCTAAAATAAGATGATTGTCTTGTGAAGCATTTTTTTCTTTTTTTGCCCTCCCTAGGGGAATAATTTGTCTGTATGGTGGGATTTCTGTGGAGGTGGCATTAGTGATAAAGAATCCACTTGTCAATGCAGGAGATGAAAGAAACGCAGGTTTGATTCCAGGGTTGAGCAGATGCCCTGGGATAGGAAGTGACAACCCACTGCAATATTCTTGCCTGGAAAATTTCATGGACAAAGGAGCCTGGCAGGCTATAGTCTGCGGATCACAAAGAGTTGGACACAACTGAGGAATTGAACATAGGCACATCGCGGAATTTCCGTGGCACTTTGTACACAGTCTTTTTGTAAATATCACATATATTGCACACACATTTTATTCACGCTACAGAGCCAGTGCCATGGCAGAAAGCACTGTGTAGGTTGTAAGTTTCTAAAATCAGATCTGGGTTTGCCACTGACTAGCTATGTGACCTTGAACAAAGTATTGCCTCTCAAATTCTATTTTAACTTACATGCCTACCTAATACACTTGTATTGAGGATTGAGGTAAATAGTGAAACAATGAGTAGCTAAATAAACATTCAAAAATTGCTGCTATCATTATGATGAAAACCTTTCCTTTATAAATAATTCACAATGCTATTTACTTCATGTACATTTTAAATGATTCAAAACAAAAATTATTACTCTAAAAACAGACAGTTTAAAGAATGCTCTGAATTACAGATTTCAGAGTCAAAGGGAAAGTTTGCTTTTTTTTTTCCTGTGAATTCATTCAAAGTAAACATTTGCCATATCACAGGCAAAAGCACACTCTATACCTATGCCTGCTCCACTGACTCCCAGTCTGCCAGAGAAGACAAACATATTTTATGTAGACCCAGCAGGTCTTCCATCTTTAGTCTGAAGTCATCTTATTTGCCCTCTAAAGCTTTTGAAAAGAGAAGAAAGTCTCAGCAGTTTGCATGGTCCATTCAATAAACCGGGCAGTATTAAGCCACTTTCATCTTATGAACCCTATGTGTGTCAGTCAGCAAAACAGTGTCCTGTGTCATCACCAGGAGACAGAGGACCCTGGACAGAGGGGCTCTGAGGATGCTGACCAGCACAAATGGCCTTGGGGCATGAATGTGATTTTAGCTTTGAATCTGTCCAGCACTTACACGTCTGAACTTGGTGCCTGGGACTGCTGAGGAGCACCTGTTCATGCTACTCACTTGCTCCAGGGCTGCACTGGAGATTGGGTGTCAGTGTCCAAATCTCACTCCCCCTCACGTCAAATTCCCATCTCTCAGGACAATACCAAGACAGCACACAATCAATGTGTATTGACTGAATGAATAATTAAATGAATTAATATGTAAATTATATTAACTGAGTTTTGTGTGTTCCACCACTTACATTGACTTCCACCTCTGACACTGTTATTTGGCACTTCTTAAATTTGGTCTGGAAAGTAGGGAGAAAATATAGTTTATAAAGCCCTATCACCTACTCATTGAACACCCTGTTACTTTATTCTCCCAGTAACTCCATTTTATGATGAAAAAGGGAAGTTCAGAAAAATTAGCTCACCTAAGCACCTGCAGATAATGGATGGCAATTTCAAGATTCAAACTCCAATTTTCTGATTTAAAAGTTTATAATCTCACTATTATATTTCTTGACATTTCTCAGAATTAGAGGAAGTTGCTTGTTGGTATAAAAGAAAAAAAGGTGGGGTGTCTGACCTTTGACCTAAGTGATCTTTTTTATGAATGGCACCCACCATACTTTTGATAGATGGGGAGTCTATTCCTGTTACAGATATTCTGGAATGGGGGCAATCATTCACTTCATAAAACTTGACAGAGTAGCCTCCACATTCCTGCTGTTGTCTGAGAAAGATAAAAAGATAAAGCACTATCCAAGGCAACTTTCAAAGAGCTGCCTAGGAAAATTCCCTTGACCTCCCTTTTAAGGGAATTATTAAAAATAAATTTGCATAACATTGCTTTTTTTTTTTTTGCAGTAGCTGTAGTAGAATCAGAAGAGCAGTGAGTACAAAAGGAGATGGGTTTTATTTTAGAATTTAAGTCACATCAGAGGAATATGTACAGATGCAGAGATGGCCATCATATGTGGAGGAATAGTTAGAAGGCTGAAATTCCTAAAAATAGTGTCAGATACTGGTGACACACCCCTCTGTAAAGCCTAAGATTGCTGACCCACATGTTCCTCTGTGTCATTTTTCCTCAGCATCCTCCTTAAACAAGCCAAAGCTTTCAGAGACCATAATCTAGCAGATTCATGGCTGGAAGGAGTTTTAAGGCTCCTTAGTTGAAAGATGCTTAATGTAAATCTGCAAAGAAGAACATTTCAATGTCAGCAACTGTAATTGCTACCAAATCACTTTCATTCTCACCTGAGAAGGTTAAATAATGTCTCAACAAATATATGCAATATATGCTGGTATTAGGAGCAGTATGGGGGACTCTCCATCCTGAGTACATTTTCCCCCAAACAGACCTTACATTTTGGAAACAAGACATAAACGCTTGAAGTTTCTGGCTTTAACAAAGATTATACCAGAGTGAAAAAGTTCTCAAAAATTCCATTTTCATATAGCTATGGGCATGTCATTGCCTATCTGCTTCCATTTTTCATGCCTAAATTTTTTACCCATCTAATATGTGGGGCAAGATTTAATTCTTCTCTAACTCCACTTGGGATTATCAGAGAGAATTTAAATGGACAATATATTTCTTAGATCTCAATGTGTACCCCCTTTTTCAAATGATTAGATAGGGAATTTTCAAAAATTTCATAGGGATAAGAGGATGTAGGCATCACATAGATCTTCCATCCCAGTTTTACTCAACCCTAGGAGTTCCAGACCGCTCATGGTTACACACTAATGCTATTCTAAAGAGGACACCATGTTCTCAACTGACATATCATTCACATGGATCCTGAGTATAATACATTCCATCTCAGTACCCACTTTTCCAAGCCATATACAGAGGAATGGTGATAAGATAGAGCAACAAAGGGGTTAATCACCTGATATTTACTGATGTAATCATGAGACCTCCCATTGTAATTTTGGAGTAAAGACTTGCAGATTTCACAGTTAGACTTTCACATTCAGCTGGCCTTCAACCTCACTTCCATGCCTAGTGAAGGAAGCAGAGATGAGGAATATTGCATGTATTCATTCACCTCTTTCCTATAATTGAGAATCACTCAGAGGGAGGAAGGAGAAGAAATATAGGCCCTGCTCCTGATCTCAGCATCTATGATCAGCTGATGCAATATTTCTCAAGTGTTTAGGAAGAGGAATGAGATTATGGAGACAGCTTCCCTGCAGAATCCATGTTGACAGTCTTGGGAAGCACAGTCGACTTGTAGAGTAAGGGAGATTTGAGTTTTTGTTCTGGCATTTCCCAAAACTTGATGAGTAATCTAGGAGTAAATGACTTAAAGTGTTTTGGCTTTTAAGTTTCATTTGGACCCTTTTGTTTATTTTTGTGTTTATAATATTACCATTACTTTAGGAGGTGGTTCAGAGAGAAACTTACTGTGATTTATGTCAAAGAGTGTTCTACTTATGTTTCCCTCCAAGAGTTTTATAGTGTCTTATCTTATGTTTATGTCTTTAATATATTTTGAGCTTATTTTTGTGTATGGAACACTTCCTAAGGAAGTGTTCTACTTTAATTGTTTTATATGTAGCTGTTCAGATTTCCCAGCACTACTTATTGAAGAGGCTGTCTTTTCTTCATTGAATATTCTTGCCTCCTTTGTCAAAGACAAGGTGCCCATAGGTGTGTAGGTTTATCTCTGGGTTTTCTATCCTGTGTGTTTATCTATATTTTTGTTTTTGTGCCAATACCATGCTATTTTGATGACTACAGCTTTATAGTATAGTCTGAAGGTTGATTCCTCCAGCTCTGTTTTTCTTTCTCAAGATTGCTTTGGCTATTTGGGGTCTTTTGTGCTTCCATATGAATTGTGACTTTTTTTTTTCCTAATTCTGTGGAAAATGCCATTGGTAATTTGGTAGGGATTGCACTGAATCAGTAGATTGCTTTGGGTAGTACAGTCATTCTCATAATGCTGGTTCTTCCAATCTAGGAACATGGTATATTTCTCCATCTGTTTACATCATCTTTATTTCTTTCATCAGTGTTTGATAGTTTTCTGCATATAGGTCTTTTGTAGGACATGACTGAGTGACTAACACTACTAACTCACTAACTCAACTTTCAAACCAATCTTCTCTCTATTATATTATATTATATTGCTTATATTATTATATTATATTGCTTCAAAGAAACAATTTGTCTTATTTCTTTTTCACTTCTTATTTGCCTTTGAATTTCCTGAATTTCTTCACTTAGAAGAAATACACTGAATTTTTTCAACTAAGGTGAAGCATTGATATTCCTATTATTTTCTCTTGCTATGTTGTCCAAGTCTACGTTTTTATCAGAGCAGTGAATGAGGTAAAGACGGTCTTCTTCATGTTCCCTTCTCCTTAGATACTGTAACAGACTAAAGATAGACCTAACTTATTTAACAGTCCTTCCACTGAAGGCTGGAGTCTGTATACCCTCCTTTTGAATCATGGCTGACCCATGACTGTGTGACAAATGTGTGTACTGTGTGCTAAGACAAATGTGGTCTGAGACTAGATTTTTAAAAAGGCTGACAGCTTTTGTCTGGATCTTTCGAAGTTCCGAGCTGCCATATGAGAAATTCCACTATGCTGAGAATGCCGGCCCTTGATGAAGCTCAAGCTAGCCACATGGAGAGGTCATGTGGAGAAGGAGGTGTCCAGTGAGGCAACATCCTTTTGAGTTGGCCTGGTTGAATCTTCAGACATCAAGCAGCAGAGATGATCCATCCATCCCTCCTGTGCTTTGTCTGAATTTTTGATCCACAAAATCCATGGTCATAAAAAGTGGTTTTTATACAATGAAGTTTTAGAGTATTTTGATCATGCATCAATAGATAACTTGAACAGCCAGACACATCTGATGGTGCAGAAAACATCTGTATTAGCACAGAGGAACTAGTCTACCCTCTATCTAGCACCCACCATATCATTCCACCTGCTTTTCAAACTTTCTCACCCTAGTCTTGGAGCTGGGAGCAAATAAACTCTTCTTTGAACATCACTCAGTCACAGCCATCTTTAACTTCTAACTGGGCACTTGATCCAGGGCAGGGAGGAATATCATTAGGGATCAGTCTTGGGTTAACAAAGTAATTTGGGGACCAACTTCCCCCCAGCACATCTAAACTTCTGCCTTTTAACTACTTGGTTACCTTATAAATTATTTGAGTTACTACTGGGCCCCAAACCTTACTAACCTGGGCATAGTTAGATTGCATGTTCTTATTTGAATGAAAAGCACTGCTTAAGCATTTGGTTTTGTTTTAACTTTGTTACTTTGCCACTGTGGGCAAGTCACAACCTCTCTGAGTTTCATTGCTTCATTTTCATTCTTCTAAAATAAGATGATTGTCTTGTGAAGCATTTTTTTCTTTTTTTGCCCTCCCTAGGGGAATAATTTGTCTGTATGGTGGGATTTCTGTGGAGGTGGCATTAGTGATAAAGAATCCACTTGTCAATGCAGGAGATGAAAGAAACGCAGGTTTGATTCCAGGGTTGAGCAGATGCCCTGGGATAGGAAGTGACAACCCACTGCAATATTCTTGCCTGGAAAATTTCATGGACAAAGGAGCCTGGCAGGCTATAGTCTGCGGATCACAAAGAGTTGGACACAACTGAGGAATTGAACATAGGCACATCGCGGAATTTCCGTGGCACTTTGTACACAGTCTTTTTGTAAATATCACATATATTGCACACACATTTTATTCACGCTACAGAGCCAGTGCCATGGCAGAAAGCACTGTGTAGGTTGTAAGTTTCTAAAATCAGATCTGGGTTTGCCACTGACTAGCTATGTGACCTTGAACAAAGTATTGCCTCTCAAATTCTATTTTAACTTACATGCCTACCTAATACACTTGTATTGAGGATTGAGGTAAATAGTGAAACAATGAGTAGCTAAATAAACATTCAAAAATTGCTGCTATCATTATGATGAAAACCTTTCCTTTATAAATAATTCACAATGCTATTTACTTCATGTACATTTTAAATGATTCAAAACAAAAATTATTACTCTAAAAACAGACAGTTTAAAGAATGCTCTGAATTACAGATTTCAGAGTCAAAGGGAAAGTTTGCTTTTTTTTTTCCTGTGAATTCATTCAAAGTAAACATTTGCCATATCACAGGCAAAAGCACACTCTATACCTATGCCTGCTCCACTGACTCCCAGTCTGCCAGAGAAGACAAACATATTTTATGTAGACCCAGCAGGTCTTCCATCTTTAGTCTGAAGTCATCTTATTTGCCCTCTAAAGCTTTTGAAAAGAGAAGAAAGTCTCAGCAGTTTGCATGGTCCATTCAATAAACCAGGGCAGTATTAAGCCACTTTCATCTTATGAACCCTATGTGTGTCAGTCAGCAAAACAGTGTCCTGTGTCATCACCAGGAGACAGAGGACCCTGGACAGAGGGGCTCTGAGGATGCTGACCAGCACAAATGGCCTTGGGGCATGAATGTGATTTTAGCTTTGAATCTGTCCAGCACTTACACGTCTGAACTTGGTGCCTGGGACTGCTGAGGAGCACCTGTTCATGCTACTCACTTGCTCCAGGGCTGCACTGGAGATTGGGTGTCAGTGTCCAAATCTCACTCCCCCTCACGTCAAATTCCCATCTCTCAGGACAATACCAAGACAGCACACAATCAATGTGTATTGACTGAATGAATAATTAAATGAATTAATATGTAAATTATATTAACTGAGTTTTGTGTGTTCCACCACTTACATTGACTTCCACCTCTGACACTGTTATTTGGCACTTCTTAAATTTGGTCTGGAAAGTAGGGAGAAAATATAGTTTATAAAGCCCTATCACCTACTCATTGAACACCCTGTTACTTTATTCTCCCAGTAACTCCATTTTATGATGAAAAAGGGAAGTTCAGAAAAATTAGCTCACCTAAGCACCTGCAGATAATGGATGGCAATTTCAAGATTCAAACTCCAATTTTCTGATTTAAAAGTTTATAATCTCACTATTATATTTCTTGACATTTCTCAGAATTAGAGGAAGTTGCTTGTTGGTATAAAAGAAAAAAAGGTGGGGTGTCTGACCTTTGACCTAAGTGATCTTTTTTATGAATGGCACCCACCATACTTTTGATAGATGGGGAGTCTATTCCTGTTACAGATATTCTGGAATGGGGGCAATCATTCACTTCATAAAACTTGACAGAGTAGCCTCCACATTCCTGCTGTTGTCTGAGAAAGATAAAAAGATAAAGCACTATCCAAGGCAACTTTCAAAGAGCTGCCTAGGAAAATTCCCTTGACCTCCCTTTTAAGGGAATTATTAAAAATAAATTTGCATAACATTGCTTTTTTTTTTTTTGCAGTAGCTGTAGTAGAATCAGAAGAGCAGTGAGTACAAAAGGAGATGGGTTTTATTTTAGAATTTAAGTCACATCAGAGGAATATGTACAGATGCAGAGATGGCCATCATATGTGGAGGAATAGTTAGAAGGCTGAAATTCCTAAAAATAGTGTCAGATACTGGTGACACACCCCTCTGTAAAGCCTAAGATTGCTGACCCACATGTTCCTCTGTGTCATTTTTCCTCAGCATCCTCCTTAAACAAGCCAAAGCTTTCAGAGACCATAATCTAGCAGATTCATGGCTGGAAGGAGTTTTAAGGCTCCTTAGTTGAAAGATGCTTAATGTAAATCTGCAAAGAAGAACATTTCAATGTCAGCAACTGTAATTGCTACCAAATCACTTTCATTCTCACCTGAGAAGGTTAAATAATGTCTCAACAAATATATGCAATATATGCTGGTATTAGGAGCAGTATGGGGGACTCTCCATCCTGAGTACATTTTCCCCCAAACAGACCTTACATTTTGGAAACAAGACATAAACGCTTGAAGTTTCTGGCTTTAACAAAGATTATACCAGAGTGAAAAAGTTCTCAAAAATTCCATTTTCATATAGCTATGGGCATGTCATTGCCTATCTGCTTCCATTTTTCATGCCTAAATTTTTTACCCATCTAATATGTGGGGCAAGATTTAATTCTTCTCTAACTCCACTTGGGATTATCAGAGAGAATTTAAATGGACAATATATTTCTTAGATCTCAATGTGTACCCCCTTTTTCAAATGATTAGATAGGGAATTTTCAAAAATTTCATAGGGATAAGAGGATGTAGGCATCACATAGATCTTCCATCCCAGTTTTACTCAACCCTAGGAGTTCCAGACCGCTCATGGTTACACACTAATGCTATTCTAAAGAGGACACCATGTTCTCAACTGACATATCATTCACATGGATCCTGGTATAATACATTCCATCTCAGTACCCACTTTTCCAAGCCATATACAGAGGAATGGTGATAAGATAGAGCAACAAAGGGGTTAATCACCTGATATTTACTGATGTAATCATGAGACCTCCCATTGTAATTTTGGAGTAAAGACTTGCAGATTTCACAGTTAGACTTTCACATTCAGCTGGCCTTCAACCTCACTTCCATGCCTAGTGAAGGAAGCAGAGATGAGGAATATTGCATGTATTCATTCACCTCTTTCCTATAATTGGGAATCACTCAGAGGGAGGAAGGAGAAGAAATATAGGCCCTGCTCCTGATCTCAGCATCTATGATCAGCTGATGCAATATTTCTCAAGTGTTTAGGAAGAGGAATGAGATTATGGAGACAGCTTCCCTGCAGAATCCATGTTGACAGTCTTGGGAAGCACAGTCGACTTGTAGAGTAAGGGAGATTTGAGTTTTTGTTCTGGCATTTCCCAAAACTTGATGAGTAATCTAGGAGTAAATGACTTAAAGTGTTTTGGCTTTTAAGTTTCATTTGGACCCTTTTGTTTATTTTTGTGTTTATAATATTACCATTACTTTAGGAGGTGGTTCAGAGAGAAACTTACTGTGATTTATGTCAAAGAGTGTTCTACTTATGTTTCCCTCCAAGAGTTTTATAGTGTCTTGTCTTATGTTTATGTCTTTAATATATTTTGAGCTTATTTTTGTGTATGGAACACTTCCTAAGGAAGTGTTCTACTTTAATTGTTTTATATGTAGCTGTTCAGATTTCCCAGCACTACTTATTGAAGAGGCTGTCTTTTCTTCATTGAATATTCTTGCCTCCTTTGTCAAAGACAAGGTGCCCATAGGTGTGTAGGTTTATCTCTGGGTTTTCTATCCTGTGTGTTTATCTATATTTTTGTTTTTGTGCCAATACCATGCTATTTTGATGACTACAGCTTTATAGTATAGTCTGAAGGTTGATTCCTCCAGCTCTGTTTTTCTTTCTCAAGATTGCTTTGGCTATTTGGGGTCTTTTGTGCTTCCATATGAATTGTGACTTTTTTTTTTCCTAATTCTGTGGAAAATGCCATTGGTAATTTGGTAGGGATTGCACTGAATCAGTAGATTGCTTTGGGTAGTACAGTCATTCTCATAATGCTGGTTCTTCCAATCTAGGAACATGGTATATTTCTCCATCTGTTTACATCATCTTTATTTCTTTCATCAGTGTTTGATAGTTTTCTGCATATAGGTCTTTTGTGTCCTTAGTGAAAGTTGCTCAGTTGTGTCCAACTCTTTGCAACTGCATGGACTATACAGTCTCTGGAATTCTCCAGGCCAGAATACTGGAGTGGGTAGCTGTTCCCTTTTCCAGGAAGTCTCCCAAACCCAGGGATCTAACCCAGGTCTCCCCCATTGCAGGCAGGTTCTTTATCAGCTAAGCCACCAGGGAAGCCCTTTTGTGTCCTTGGGTAGATTTATTCCTAGGTATTGTGTTCTTTTTGTTGTGATGGTGAATGGGATTGTTTCCTTAATTTCCCTTTCTGATTTTTCATTGTTAGTGTGTAGGAATGCAAGTGATTTCTCTGTATTAATTTTGTATTTCATGACTTTATTGAATTCATTGATTAGCTATAGTAATTTTCTGGTGGCATCATTAGGGTTTTCTACATATAGTATCATGTAATTTGCAAACTGAGAATTTTACTTCTTTTTGAATCTTTTATTTCTGTTTCTTCTCTGATTGCTGTCTCTAGAACTTCCAGAACTATATTGAATAATAGTGACAGGCATGGCACCCTTGTCTTGTTCCTGATCTTAGAGGAAATGCTTTCAGTTTTTCACCACTGAGAATAAAAGTTTGTGTGGGTTTGTTGTATATGGCCTTTACAATGTTGAGGTAGGTTCTTTAAACAGTATGGAGATTCCTTTAAAAACTAGAAAATAAACTACCATATGACCCAGCAATCCCACTATTGGGTATATACCTTGAGACTCTCATAATTAAAAAAGAAATATATACTTATGTATCTTTGCAGAACTGTTTACAATAGGCAGAACATGGAAGCAACCTAGATATCCACAGACAGATGAATGGATAAAGAAGTTGTGGCACATATATACAATGGAATATTACTCAGCCATAGATAGGAATGAATGTGAGACACTTACAGTAAGGTGGATAAACCTAGAGCCTGTTACACAGAATAAGTCAGAAAGACAAAAGCAAATATCGTACATTAATACATATATATGAAATCTAGGAAAATGGTACCTATTTGAAGGACAGGAATAGAGACTCAGACATAGAGAACAGACATGGATACAGTGGGAGTAGGAGAGTGTGGGACCAATTGAGAGAGTACCATTGACATATTTCCACTACCATGTGTAAAATATATAGCTAGCAGGAAGAAGCTGCATAACACAGGGAGCTCAGCTCGATGCTCTCTGATGACCTAGATGGGGAATGCGGGTGGTGGGAAGAAGCCTCAATAGAAAGAGGATATATGTAAACTTATAGCTGATTCACGTTGGACAGAAGAAACCAGCACGTGTAAAGCAATCATCACCCAGTTAAAAATAAATTAAAAAATACAATATTTTGGCTTTCACAAGGATAAAATAAGGAACTGGTGTAATAAGCACAATGCTATCTCTGTTAGTGGGAGTAGAATAATTGGCTGAAGATAGATGGCAAAGGAAAATTTACTGAGAATTCTGGATTCTATTAATTGACAAGAGAGATGTTATTCCGTACTACTGGCATAAGCATATCCTTATCCTGGCTGTCATGGTCTTGACTTAACAAGGATACCTGCCTTTTGCCTTAGAGGACATATACTCACAAACCTTATGGCTTAGAAACTTTATGGTTAGATCACACCTGCCTTCATCTTCCTCTAATAATGGAATGATGTCATAATTTAAGACCAAGTTTAGAGATTTTTCAATCCAGAAACAATGATGGCATAACCTAGGCTGCTAGTTGCTCTCCCCAGACCTAGACCTGAAAGACATGTTATTATAGTAACAAGAGTTATTGCAATAAAAACAGCATGTTTCTGAAAAGAAACCCAGACAAATAGGCCACTGGAGGAGCACAGAGAGGCCTTGTACATGTAGGAACTTGATATGTGTTGGCATCTCAGTTTTTAAATAAGCTTTTAAAATTATAACTTATTTTATGTAGCTAGATGGTGCTGGAAACACTGAGTTCACCAAATAGAGAAAAATAACGTTGGATTTTTACTTCACACTATAAGAAAAATAAAGCAAAGATATACAAAAATTAAAAAAAAAAACACCAAAGATCTAGTGTGAAAGGTAAGACTGTACAGCTAAAGCAAATTGGAAATGGAGATAATGGATGGAAGTGGACAGTGATCATGATTCAACATGACCCCAAATTTTCAAATGATAAGGGTCTCTATTTCTAATCTTACAACAAAATTGTGTAAAATTGCAGCAGAGACTTCTCTGTGTTCCTCAAAGCCTCTTTTCTTTCCTTCCTGTTGTTCAGTCGCCCAGTAGTGTCCAACTCTTTAAGACTCCATGGACTGCAGCAAGACAGGCATCCTTGTCCTTCACCAACTCCTGGAGTTTGCCCAAGTTCATGTCCATTGCATTAGTGATGCCATCCAGCCATCTCATCCTCTGATGCCCTCTTCCTCCTCTGCCCTCAATGTTTCCCAGTATCAGGGACTTTTCCAATGAGTTGACTGTTTGCATCAGGTGACCAAATTGCTGGCACTTCAGCTTCAGCATCAGTCCTTCCAATGAGTTTTCAGGGTTGATTTCCCTTAAGATTGACTGGTTTCACCTCCTTGCTGTCTAAGAGACTCTCAGGACTCTTCTCCAGCAACACAGTTTGAAGGCATTAATTCTTTGATGCCCTGCATTCTTTATGGTCTAGCTCACACCCTCTTCATGGATTATTGCCTTGTCATGGCAAAGGGGCTTGTGTAGCTCAGTGAAGCTATGAGCCATGCCATGTAGGGCCATCCAAGATGAACAGGTCATAATGGAAAGTTCTGACAAAAAGTGATCCACTGGAGGAGGGAATAGCAAACCACCCCAGTATACTTGCTATGAGAACCTCATGAATTCTATAAAAAGACAAAAAGATATGACACTAAAAGATGAGACCCTCCTGTTACAGATTCTTTTGCAGTTTTCTGTGTCCATGGACTGATTCCTGACCAGTGGAATGTAGGCATAAATGATGTATGTTACTTCCAGGACTGGCCCATATAGTCATAAGTAGAACATTCTGCAATGTTCTGTAGGTCATTGGTCAGTACTGTGCTGACCTAACTGGGAGCACAGACTCAAGATGCAAGAAGTCTGAGTCCTTGCATGTCCATACAGAAGGCAACATTGCTAACACCTGCTTTGGACTATTCTGTGGGGGGAAAAAAAATCTTAGTGTGTTGAACCACTGAGATTTGGAGGGCTGTTGTTACTGTGGCTAGTGTCACCTTAACTAACAAAAATGGCAACATCATGAATTAAAATATAAATTTCTAAATGCTCTAGAACATAATTTACAAGAGAGATTTTATGATGTAGAGATGGAAAACAAGTTTCTAAGCATAGAAGAAAAGACATAAACATACATTAATGTTTAATAGATTTCATCGCATAGAATTCTTTTAAACCAATGACTATTTATTTAATTGTGGTAAGTAGACTTATGATGAGATCTACCCCCTTAATAAATTAAGTGTACAGCACAGTGTTGTTACCTATAGGTGCCATGTTATACAGCAGAGCTCTAGAATTTACTCATCTTTCATAACTGAAATTTTATAACCACGGAGCAGAAGTTTCCTATTTCCCCCCCTCCCCAGCCCCTAGCAACTGATTTTCCACTCTGTTTCTACGAATTTGATTATCCTTATTGCCTCGTAGAAGTGGAATCCTGCAGTATTTCTTCTTCTATGACCGGCTTGTTTCATTTAGCATAATACTCTCCAGGTTCATCCTTTTCGTCACATACATCAGGGTTTCCTTCTTTTTTAAGGCTGAATAAGATAATGTTATGCACATTATACATATATATTATTTACATTATATTTTATAATAATTATACCACATTTTGTTTATTCATTCTATATATTCCATGCTTGATTTATCCTTTCATTGACTAATGGACATTTAGGTTGTTTCCATATCTTGGCTATTGTGAATAATGATGCAGTGAACATGGGAGAGCAGTTATCTCTTCAAATTGATCACTAACCACTATTTATTTAGGTAAAAATTAACTTCTGCATTTAATTTATAACTATAGTCAACACACCTCTGAGCAAACAAGAACTCTGTTTGCAGTTTAAAACAACTCCTGTATCTGAGCTATACATATATTGCTCCTGTTGCTGTTGAGGTTATAATGATGGTAATTAAAAATTAAAGTACCAGTTTAATTACTAACTAGGTGGCTCAGAGGTAAAGAATCTACCAGCAAGGCAGGAGATGCAGATTCAATCCGTGGGGTGGGAAGATTCCCTGGAGGAGGAAATGGCAACCCACTCCAGTATTCTTGCCTGGAAAATTGCATGGACAGAGAAACCTGGTAGGTTACAGTCCATAAGATCACAAAGAGTCAGACACGTGCATGCACATGCATGCAAAGATAAAATAAACAGAAATATTACTCATAAATTGATGCGCTGGGCTTGGTCACTCAGTTGTGTCTGACTCTTTGTGACCGCATGGACTGTACTCTGCTAGGCACCTTTGTCCATGGGGATTCTCCAAGCAAGAACACTGGAGTGGGTTGCCATGCCCTCCTCCAAGGGATCTTCCTGACCCAGGAATCAAATGAGGGTCGCCTGCATTGCAGGCAGATTCTTTACCAGCTGAGCTATCAGGGAAGCCCCACAAGTTGGTAATATTATCTTCAAAACATCAAGAACCAGAGTCCCATCAAAAGTTAAGCAAAAATTTTGTCTCTTAAGTAATAGCAGTTTTAAAAACTAATGGCAAAAGATAAATAATCCCAAGCTATTTCTTTTGAAAAAGACAAAAGTGGGGGCCCCAAGTTTTTCAATATAGTCTGGAAGTTATCGCACAGTTCCAAAATATTTGGTTTGTTTGAAAGTTGAGTTAATCTCAAATGAATCCTCTTTTATTTTCAAGTTATGAGGATGGTAGAAGGGTGAGGTGAAAATGGAGGAGGAAAGAGAAAGGGAAGAAGGTGAAAAGGTCCTTCTTGCAGAAATTGTCCCCTTTGATCAATATATATCCCTTTGGCAATAATGAATTTGGATAGATGGACATAGTCTAATAGCAAACATGAGATGCTAGTGGTGGAGAGAGGGAAGCTCTGATTTCAACAGGAAGCTCTAGCTGCTGGTGCGGGATTATGTGGGGATTGGCTCTTGGCCTCATAGTCTGTTGGAAAACTGCTTGTGGTGTGATTACTCAATTCATTTTCTATTGAATGGATCAGTGTTATAAATTCAGCCACAAGCTTCTCTTGTTCTGTGCGTGTAGGGCTTTTTTCATTCAGGTCTTATTTTCAGGAAATTACTTCATTCTTAAACTTTCAGTTTCCTCCAGGATCCAGATTTCTGATGACCCTTTCTCTAGGCTAGAAGTCTTCAAAAATGACTCCATCTTTTCATATTCTTTTTGAACAGAGCTAAGCCATCAAGGAGTTCATGTATTTTCTGAATCAATGCTAGCGTGCTCTGGGGCAAGTTTTTTCTTTTAAATAAAAAGCCAGCTTTTGTTTGACCTAAATATTCTGAATAAAATATGTGCTGTATGCTCAGTTGTGTCTGACTATGAAATCTCATGGACTGTAGCCTTCCAGGCTCCTCTGTCCATGGAATTTTCCAGGCAAGAGTATTGGAGTGAGTTGCCATTTCCTACTCCAGGAGATCTTCCTAACCCAGTTATCAAACTTTCATCTCTTGCAGCTTCTCCATTGGCAGGCAGGTTCTTTACAACTGTGCCACCTGGGAATTCTGCCTAATAAACTGAGGCTTCTCTGATGGCTCAGATGGTAAAGAATCTGCCTACAATGCAAGAGACCTGGGTTCAGTCCCTGGGTTGGGAAGATCCCCTGGAGAAGGGAATGGCTACATGCTGTATGCTCAGTTGTGTCTGACTATGAAATCTCATGGACTGTAGCCTTCCAGGCTCCTCTGTCCATGGAATTTTCCAGGCAAGAGTATTGGAGTGAGTTGCCATTTCCTACTCCAGGAGATCTTCCTAACCCAGTTATCAAACTTTCATCTCTTGCAGCTTCTCCATTGGCAGGCAGGTTCTTTACAACTGTGCCACCTGGGAATTCTGCCTAATAAACTGAGGCTTCTCTGATGGCTCAGATGGTAAAGAATCTGCCTACAATGCAAGAGACCTGGGTTCAGTCCCTGGGTTGGGAAGATCCCCTGGAGAAGGGAATGGCTACCCACTCCAATATCTTACCTGGAGAATTCCATGAACAGAGGGGCCTGGTAGGCTATAGGCATTACCAAATAGTGTATACTTTGAAAGGACTGTATTTGAAAAGACTGTAGGTTCTTTGGGTCAAATTATAGGACCTGATATTAGGGATAAAATATAGGACTTGTAAAAAAAAAAATGTGAGTCTAGCTCCCACAAGAAGCTGTACAATTCAAAGTCTAGACAAAGTTATCAGCCAGCAAGGCCACTGCCTTGCACAGATTTCCAAAGATTAGCTGGGAGTAAGGTTTCTTAGAGGTTCACAGCCCTCTGTGGCACCAACATTCCCACACCCAAATCTACCTTCACAACAAAGGCTGTGTTAGAGTGTAAACTGCAGTGCACACTCCATAGAGTTGCAGTTAGAACCCACACTTTGCCACTGGGATACACCATCAGTGGAGCAGAGGATGTTTATAATAAAGAACACACATGCTCCACAACTCCCTAGTCTCACTCTCCTTTGTAACTTTTTAATTAGAAAAATTCAAATACAGAAAAGTAGAAATATTATACAGTGAACATCCATTTAGCCACCACCTAGATACAACACTATTAACAATTTGTACTATTTGCCCCACCTACCTCTCTCTCTCTCTCTCTCTCTCTCTCTCTCTTTTTTTTTTTTTTTGGTAAATGAATCACTTCAAAATAAACTGCTGACATCTGGACACTCTGGCATGCGATTCCAAAAAATAAAGACGTTCTGCTGCATAACTATATATCGTGCTGGTAGTATTGTTTCCCATTTTACAGACTGGGAAACACTGAAAATCTCTTTGAAGAAGGTAGGGAGCTATAACCTTAGCATACCAACTGTTCAAGGCTGTCGGGTAAGGTGGTGAGTGGTCCTGAGACATGGGTGAGTATCTCTTCAAGTGGCAGCTCTGAGGAAACTCACTGAACTGTGGGGGCTTATGTAAAAATTTTTCATTACCATAAAAGAAAAAGTACACCATAAACAAAGTGAAAAGACAAGTGACAAATTGTGACAAAAAAGTTTATATAGTAAAAATCAAATGTTAACATTCTTAATATATAAAGAGCTCTTTCAAATCAAAACTTAAATATCTCATTTTTAAATAGAAAATAGTATTTTAATGATCATTTGTTTTTGCCAGCCTATAGTCTTTCCTTCTACTTTGCACAATTTTGCTTTGGGAAAATGCCCTTTACTCTCTCCTACAACTGTCAACAGCATGTTTTCACCTTCCCCACTTCAAGGACTACCTCACCCCTCAGGTGTGCTGATAGTTCAGGGGCTGGTATGTTCCCAATAAGTCAATCTTTTGCAGGTGTAGAGGCTGTTGCATCTGCTATAAAATAAAAGGAACCCCTCCTCCTAAGAAGACAAACATTCAGAGAGGGACAGTGGAAGAGAAGGGGAGAGAGAGAGGTGATTTCATGATTATGTGGTTTGAGGTCTTGGATCTAGACTTGCATAAAAGTAGCTGCACCTCTATTTCCCAGTTATAAAATCTAATAATTCTTCAAGTTTGTTAGGTTTCTGTAATTTGCCATCAAATATTAGATTGGTGCAAAAGTAATAGTGGTTTCATACCCCGAATTTTAAATCATCATAACTAGGCTCATTATAACCAAACACACCTTTATTAATCATATAACTAAACACACCTTTATTAATCATTATAACTAAGCACACCTTTATTAATCAAAATAGGAACCATTACAATCAACACATTTCTGCCAATGAGAAATAAGTTTGTTTATTCCTATAGCATAAAAATCCTTGCTTTGTTGAATCTAGATTCAACAAACTCTTGGAAAGCATTTTTTGTATCCTGCTGGCTGTGGAAGTATTTTCCCTTCAAAACGTTGTCAAGATGCTTGAGGAAGTGGTAGTCAGTTGATGAAAAGTCAGGTGAATATAGGAGATGAGGGAAAACTTCACAGCCCAGTTCATTCAAGTTTTGAATCATTGGTTGTGCTACATGTGGTCCGGCATTGTCGTGAAGAATTGGACCCTTTCTGATGACGAATGCTGGCTGTAGGTTTTGCAGTTTTCAGTGCATCTCATCAATTTGCTGAGCACACTTCTAAGATGTAAGGGTTTCACCAGGATTCAGGAAGCTATAATTGATCAGATTGGCATCAGATCATCAATCAGTGATCGTGACTCTTTTTTTGGTGCAAATTTGGCTTTGGAAAGTGTTTTGGAGCTTCTTCTCAGTCCAGTCACTGAGCTGGTCATCACTGATTGTCATATAAAATCCATTTTCCAGATGGGGAAACACTGATGCCTGAATGTTTCCCCATCCATTGTGTGTTTCACATCACAATCCAGTACAGAAATAGTTTGTTGTTGTTGAGTAGAATAAGAGAAGACGACACTTCAAAATGACAATTTTTTTGACTTGCAATTAGCTCATGAGGCACTGGTAGGCTACAGTCCATGGGGTCTCGAACAGCGTGACAGGACTGAGTGACTTTACTCTCACTTTTCACTTTCATGCATTGGAGAAGTGTTCTTGCCTGGAGAATCCCAGGGATGAAGGAGCCTGGTGGGCTGCCGTCTGTGGGGTTGCACAGAGTTAGACATGACTGAAGCAACTTAGCAGCAGCAGCAGCGTAAGGTACTGACTTACTGAGCTTTTTGATTTTTTAATTTGCTTCAAATTCCAAATGACTGCAGAATGATCAACATTGAGTTCTTGGGCAACTTCATATGTAGTTGTAAGAGAGTCAGCTTCGATGATGTTCAGAGTTGTCATTGTCAATTTCTGATGGCCAGCCACTGTGCTTCTCAAACTTACTGAGCTTTTTCATTTTTTAATTTGCTTCAAATTCCAAATGACTGCAGAATGATCAACATTGAGTTCTTGGGCAACTTCATATGTAGTTGTAAGAGAGTCAGCTTCGATGATGTTCAGAGTTGTCATTGTCAATTTCTGATGGCCAGCCACTGTGCTTCTCATTTTCAAGGCTCTCATCTCCTTTGCAAAACTTCTTGAACCACCATGGCATTGTAAGTTCATTAGCAGTTCCTGGGTCAAATGCATTGTTGATGTTGCAAGTTGCCCCTGCTGCTTTACAACCCATTTTTGAACTCAAATAAGAAAATCGCTCGAATTTGCTTTTTTGTCTAACATCATTTCCATAGTCTAAAATGCATGTAAATTAAACAGCAAGTAATAATTCATTAGCAAAAAACATAAAGCAAGAAATGTGCATTTTTATGATATATAACATAACCACATTTAAGAATGCATTCCAATATCAAATGACAAGTTTCAGCAATGCAAAACTGCAATTACTTTTGCACTAACCTAATGTTTAGTCTCTAAGTTATGTCTGACTCTTTTGCTACCCATGGACAGTATCCTGCCAGGCTTCTCTGTCCATGGGATTTCCCAGGCAAGAATACTGGAATGGGTTGCCATTGCCATTTCCTTCTCCAGGGATGTTCCTGATCCAGGAATCAAACCCGTGGCTCCTACCACCCTCCTGCATTGCAGGCGGGTTCTTTACTGGCAGAGCCCCAGCGGAAGCCCCAGCACCAACCTAATAGTATAGCTTAATATATTTGTTGATGAGCAAGTCATGAAAGAAAAAAATTTAAATGGCTAGTGGCCTAATTCCCAACCATGAGAACACTCTCAAAGGGGAAAAAACAATTTAACATCAGGTAGTAAGATTTTTTTTTCACATTTTCAAAGATTAAAAGGGTTGATAAGTACTAAAGAGGTATAAAATAACCCTCCTGCATTGCAGGCGGGTTCTTTACTGGCAGAGCCCCAGCGGAAGCCCCAGCACCAACCTAATAGTATAGCTTAATATATTTGTTGATGAGCAAGTCATGAAAGAAAAAAATTTAAATGGCTAGTGGCCTAATTCCCAACCATGAGAACACTCTCAAAGGGGAAAAAACAATTTAACATCAGGTAGTAAGATTTTTTTTTCACATTTTCAAAGATTAAAAGGGTTGATAAGTACTAAAGAGGTATAAAATTAAATATTGCTTAAGTTTTAGGTGCATATGGAAGGTGGTGTGTGGACAAGGGGACTTGATTGACCCTTCTGTCAGTTTGATCCTTCTTGCCTTCCTTGGGCTGGATTCTGCTTCTAGAAGTCCTTTCCTTCACTCAAACTTTGTGCTCTGCTTCCTATTCCTTTCACATGCTATGAGCCACCATTTTCCTAAAGCCCACACATGCCCTTACTGTGATCCCATGTCCAGTGGCTTCATCTCAAGTTGCTGACTTCTCCCCAGAAGGCGTTCTAAGTGTTCTGTGTGGCCAGCCATCCTGAAGTCAGAGTCTGCTCTGCAGAAAACGACTAGCAAGCTAGAAGCTTTACTTCTTCCCCATTAGCCACCTCTTCACACCATAGTTAAGACACATGTGTATACACACACACAGGTTAACACCACAAGTAAAACACACACACAGGGGTTGTATGGCAACACAGTTTCGAGTGGGGACTACGGAATCTGACTACCAGGATTTAAATCTTGACTCTGAATCTTACTAGACACACTGTCCTAGGAAATATACCTAACCCCTTTTTGCCTCAGTTTCTTTATCTAGAAAGTTAAAAATATCTGTTTTGAGGGTAAATGAATACACATGCAAAACTTTCAGCACGGCATTGTACATGTGGGTTACCAACGGCACGTGTTGTCATCAATCCTAAATAAGCACACAGACTTGTTTCCAGAATAGGAAAGCTCGTAAATCATTATAAAAATTTATTGACAAGTGACAGAAACCAATGTCAAGTAGCTGGAGCAAGGAAGGTAGTTCATCAGCTCATTTAACGGGGGAACCCAAAGGTTGAGCCCACCTTGAGCCTGGTTATATACAAAGTTCAAATGGTGTCAATGTTAGCTGCCTAAGAATTAGGCCATTGTGTTTTATAATTGTGGTTTTGGATGTGTGAAAGAATTGAAGTTAATAAAGCAGGTCTGAAATTCAAATTTTACCACTTGTCAATGTGTGAATTTGGGGGAGGAATGTTTACTTTTGATAATTTGGGGGATAATCCCTGCAAAGGGCCTGAGATCCATGTCATCATATGATCACTTCTCCACCCCATTTGGACATGAGATAAACTAACAGGTTGTGACTGTCATTTAGGAAAGATATATATATCTCCTCATTAATATTCAAGACTGTATCTTCCCTAGGCACATTTAGTTTCCACAATAGAAAGATGTGGTAGAATAGCTTTGTGTAATAAACTTGATTGACAACAATTCCACTGTGCTGTGTATAAATCAGGCAGTGGACATGGAGCCCAGCACAGAATAACATGTTCATCCACACAGCATGCCAAGAATGAGTTTGGAGGGTTGTGCACGAAATCACAGAGGGAAAAAGGAAGCTGTTTGCCTGCACACAGTAGGAGTGTCATCCTGTCAGATCTCTGCCATGGGGCTGATTGCGAACATCTGCTGTCATCTTTGTGTGTGTGTTGAGTAACAATGTTTCACTTCTCAGCAACAGCCAGTCCACTGTGTTGCTCTGGCCCTTTACACAGGAGACAAATTCTGAGCAGGTAGGCCAGAGGCAGCAAGTGCCTCCTCCATCCCCGTCACACTGTCAGGCCTCTGAGTCTGTAAAGTTGTGTACATGTGTGGCTTTTACGAGGATAAAATCACTAACACTTCTAATAATGCATGTATCTGGGTCAACATTCACTGTGAGACTGGAATATCACTTCCTAATTATCAACAAAGTGAATCTTTTCACACATTTGGGAGACTTTGGTTTCAAAATGTAAGAGGTGGAAGAGATCTCAAAGATCATCTTGTCCAACACCCTCATTTTACTGAGGTAGCTCCCGAAAGAGTGGTGTTTTTTTCCTGAGCCAGAGGTTTCTGTCCCCTCAATCAGTGTACCTGTTTACTCTAGAGCAGCCTTCCTAATACCAGCTAGATGATTATACCCCCTCTTTATCTTTTGTGCTGTGGATTTTCTCTGGTGGATTTTAATGTCCTACATTGTTATCATCTCCCTGACACCCTCCGGGCTACAGGCCCACCCTGATGGGGATATGTTTTCAAATAAATGAGTTTGTTTTGATACAAACATAAGCACATGTCATGATTTCAAAGCTGATTTGGCTCATTTAAGCCATTGTTCCACTTCATTAAAGCATTCCAGGCATGAGTGCTTGCATCATTCATTGCGATGACATCCTCTTGGAAGTCTCTGACCCATGACCCTGGAGGGGACTTCAGCTGCAGCCCAGGTGCTCCCAGAGTTTTGCACATTTTCCCTTTCAACACTCAGCCAGATTCCTATAGAGGTTTATGTCTTCTCTGATTGTTGTATGTTGTGGTTTATCTTTAGGGTCTTCCTCTTGCAGAGTGACCATTTTTGCCAGTCTGGTCACCCAGGCAGCTGATTGTGGAGGAGAAGGAGAGGGGAACTTTGGAGAGAAAAAGCAGTACTGAGAGATTTGAATCTAAGACATGTGGCACAATTTATGAACAGTCCTTTTTGAATATCCAGCTAAAGGTACATGTCATGAACGTAGAAGTATTTTATGTATTCAATTTTTATTGGATTAATGAATAAAAAAATAAATGACTCAATAAAACAGTAGCCCTCCTTCCATTTCCTCTGCTCTGCAGATGTGTTTCCTGCCACTTGAAGCTAAATCAAATTGTCATATCACTGTCCTCACGTTACTTGACTCATAAGCAGCATTTGACAAAAGATTGTCCCCTCTTCCTTGACACATGTTCCTCTCTTAGCTTTGAGGACATTGTACTCTCCTGGTTTCCCTCTTTGACCATTTTCTCCTTTTCATTCTTCATGCTTCTAATCTCCACATTTTTGTGACCCTGGGTTTAGTATTTAATCCTTTTTTCTTCTTTATACATATTCATTCCCTTGTTGATTTTATCAAGGTCCATGATGGGTGACTCATCAAGTCACGTCTACAGCCTAGACCTCTTTTTTCAATTCTCACTCAGTTTATCCAACTATCTACTTATATTTTCACTTGGATGCACAACTTAACAAGCCTAAGTGAGGTCCTCATGTTTGTCTCCTAAATCACCTTCCATTTCAGCTAAAGGCAACACCAGTCTCTGTTGATGGCAGGTCAAATCCCTGACGTCATCCTTGTTCTCATAACTCAGATAAAGACAAATCTCCAGAGCATGGTGGAGCCACAGGAGAAAAGGAACCTCTTCCTTGAATGGACTAGAGGTGTCTTACAGGCTGGACCACCTACTGCCAGAATGTTACATGACCAGAAAGGAGTTCTAAATTACATAAGCCACTGTATTTTTGGATATCTTTGTCACAGAAGCTTACTTAGCCAGTGCCCTAACTAACACAGGAGGTGAGGGACTAGATGTGGTGACTGTAGAAATCATTCTTTCAAGAAGTCTTAGAATGTGAGAAGGAGAGAAATAAAAAGATTGTTGCTGGAATGCTTGATGAAAAGAGTGAGAAAATTTGGCCCTAGGGGAAGATGCTGAAATGCCTATGCTCTGGAATAGTAAATTTACTGAATGTTCCTCAGAGAATCCAAGTTACTCAGGATTTGGGGGACAGAGGTGGATCTGGGAAGGCTTAACTATCTATGCCCCATTTATAACATTACTTCTTCTTTTTGATGTAATACACTGTAAATAATGGCATTGATAACCCAATAGCAGAAAACACAGATTGAGATATTTAGTTCTTAAATGGGAGAGATTTTGTACTAAACCATCCATGATCATAATTCTCTCTCATAATGAAAACTATACATCTGAAGTAGACCTTGTCAGGGGTGATGAAAGTAATAAAAAGGAATAAAAATACCAACAACTCATAGTTGCTAAGCACTTAAAATACGTCCTGGCCTTTGTAGGATACTTTGCATCCTTGTCTAAACACTCATACATTTGTATACATTTAAGTGAATCAAATTTTTCATGTAATAATATTTTTCTTACTATATGTGATACACCTGGTATTTTTTCTTTGATTCTATTTAATTACATTGCATAATAAAATTGCTGGTTGGACTTATTAATTGATTTCACAAAATATTTATCACCCTGCTTATTTAACTTACATGTAGGCTACATCATGCAAAATGCCAGGATGGATGACTCACAAGCTGGAATCTAGTTGCTGGGAGATATATCAACTTCAGATAAGCAGATGATATCACTATAATGGCAGAAAATGAGGAGGAACTAAAGAGCCTCTTGATGAGGGTGAAAGAGGAGAGTGAAAAAGCTGGCTTAAAACCCAGCATTAAAAAAACCTAAGATCATGGTATCTAGTCCCATCAGTTCAGTTCAGTTTAGTCGCTCA
>SJYC01009257.1:0-12514 GCA_006408675.1 Madoqua kirkii
CATTCATTGGGAAAAAACCCTGGATTTGGGAAAGAGTGGTGAACTTATTGGAAAACACTCTGATGCTGGGAAAGACTGAGGGCAGCAGGAGAAAGGGAGTGACTAAGGATGAGATGTTTAGATGGCATCACCCACTCAATGGACATGAATTTGAGCAAAATCTGAGAGATAGAGAAGGACAGGGAATCTCAGTGTATTGCAGTTCATGTGGTTTCAAAGAGTCAGACACAACTTAGCGACAAAACAAAATAACAAAATTGCTAGTTGGACTTACCAATTGATTTAATAAAGTACTAATGATGTGGTGACATGCAGCTTTAAATACATTATTTTTGATTGTTAGAATAGAGAGATTTTATAAATCAGCATGCTAACAAGTTGGTGAGTTTTTTTCATATTCGTTTATAGACTTAGCTTTCTCTTATTTAAATTTTATAGAGCAACTACCCTCTTTTGTGAAATCTCAAAGTATTTATCCTGTGTATAACCAAGCAGTATTGAACAGTCTTGTATCTGTCTGGTATACACCCAGACCTGGCCACCAGATCTGCTGAAGGAGATCCCAAGAATCAGAGATGAGGAAGGGGAAGTGGGTGTAAAGAAGGTGGGAATAAGCCAGGAGCTGGGCATAGAAATGGGACCTCGGGTTTGGAAGAGGTTCCAGGGGAGAGGGGAGAAAAGGGATATGAGAAGAAATATCAGAAAGAGCTTGACCCCTTCTCCCACTCCTCTCTGTACTCCCTGCCCTTGGCAGTCTGGTTTCAGAGGTGCACACATCTGTCCACTCAGCCTTCCAAGACTTGCTTTGGGGGCCTCCATCCATGGAAGGTTACCTCCTGGTTCCCAATTCACCACCATAAGGAGATTCCAAAGACTTTCCACACCCTGCTTTCATCCAGCTCCCCCTCTGACAAGCCCAGCACTTCTCCTGCTAATGAGATCTACTCCTGGCCCAATGCCCCTTCCAGCAGGCTCCATAACACTTTCAAAAAACTTCATATTATAGAAAATTTCAACTATATCCCAAAGTAGAGAAAATAGTTTAGTGAATTCCCATATACATACCACCTGCTGTCAATAATTATCAATACTTTGTCCATTTTGCTTTATTGGGTACATGCTCAGTTAGTTCAGTCATGTCCAACTCTTTGCCACTCCGTGGACTCTAGTCTTCCAATCTCCTCTGTCCATGGAATTTTCCTAGAAAGAATACTGAAGTGGGTTACCATGCCCTCCTCCTGGGGATCTTTCCAACCCAGTGATCCAACCCATGTCTTTTGCATCTCCTGCATTGGCAGCAGATTCTTTGCTACTGAGCCACCAGGAAAGTCCTTTGTTTTATTATCCTATAGAATTTCTGACCTTTTTAATAGCTGAAAAATTATATGCAATAAAATGATAGTTATTTGGAAGTTAACTTCAAGTTAACTATCTTGCTTAACACAATATGCTTTTTAATAATTTTCCTATTTTCAGTCACAAGGATTAGATCTAGATTGCTTTGAAAAATTTAGGATATATTCAGTGACTAGGGGTAAGAGCTTGAGTGCCATGCTTGATATGTGCTTCATGATGGGGTATGGGGATTCCAAGGGGCCTTGGCAGACTACAAGGAGACTTCGGGAGAGAGGCTTAGAGGGAGGACTCTCAAGGGATTCTGCCCTTTCAAATAATTCTCAGCTAACCCACCTCTTGGAGTCTGCCTACCAGGCTGTGGGAGAATACTGTTTTAGTCTTCATCCTTGTGTTTCTGCCTGCTTAGTGGGACTCCGTGTGGTTGAAGTTCCTTCATACTTCCTTTGAAATCTTTGGGTGAAGGTCAAGAGAACAACAGAGAAGAAGGCAATCACAAAGAAGAAGGATACAGAGAAAGTCATAGAATATAGGATTTTAATAACTGAGGAACAATACTCCTCATATCTCCTACCAATTTCTATCAAGTTATGACAGACACCTTTTAGAAGCTATTCAGTTGCTTTCTCAAACAACCTTAAGCCACAGAAAGCTTTTTCTTCTTCCTCCTCTTTCACCTCCTTCCTTCTTCTTTCTCCTTCTTCTCTTCTTTCTTTTCCTCTCCTTTCTTCTCTTCCTTCACCTTCCTTCACTTTCTTTATTCTCTTCTCTTTCTCTCCTTTCTCTTGCTCTTCTTCCTCTTGCCCTTCCTCCTCCTCCTCCTTCTTTTATCTCTCTCTCTCAATTTAAATCTTATGAGGACTCTCAAAGCATAATCCAAGTAGAAATTGAGCTGCTCAGGCAGATGGTGGGGTACAGGAACCTTTCTCTGACCTCCAAGGTGGCCCTTGAGTGAAAGCTACTGTTTTGGTTAAAGTTCTTTATTTTATAGTTGAATCTGAGGTCCAGAGAGCATCCCCAAGTCACACAGCTGGCATTAAAAATAGAACTGAAAGCAGGAGGTTGTTAAAACACCATAGAAATGTGTTTTCTAGAATACTCAAACGCTAAAACTATTTTGTCTCTTTCTTAAAGATGTATTTTATAAAACCACTGATTTTCAAAAATGTAAATCCTACCAATCACCCAAAGAATCTCTCACAGAGATACCAGATACTCCCAACAGGGGGCAGAATAACTTACTGTAGATCCAGCGTGCTATCACCACGGCCTTTCCTTCCCAGGGATCTTAGTACATTTCAAACCTGAAACGGAAGGGAAGTGGAAGAATCTATGTAAAGACATCCATGGGGACGTTGGGCTTCCCTGGTGGCTCAGAGGTTAAAGCGTCTGCCTCCGATGCAGGAGACCTGGGTTCGATCCCTGGGTTAGGAAGATCCCCTGGAGAAGGAACCGGCAACCCACTCCAGTATTCTTGCCTGGAGAATCCCATGGACCGAGGAGCTTGGTGGGCTACAGCCCACGGGGTCGCAAAGAGTCGGACACGACTGAGCGACTTCACACACACACTCACACACACATGGGGACTTTGGATGGTTGCCTCTCATAGGTGCAGAGCTGTCTGAGGTTTCAATTGATGAGTCTCTCATTGCAACATGGGCTTCCCTGGTGGCTCAGAGGTTAAAGCATCTGCCTCCGATGCAGGAGACTTGGGTTCGATCCCTGGGTTGGGAAGATCCCCTGGAGAAGGAACCAGCAACCCACTCCAGTATTCTTGCCTGGAGAATCCCGTGGACCGAGGAGCTTGGTGGGCTACAGTTCACGGGGTTGCAAAGAGTCGGACACGACTGAGTAACTTCACACACTCACACACACAACATAGGGAGCTGAGAATGCCCTAGGAGTACATGTTTTCACATCCCTAAGGTTTGATCAGTCGTGAGCTAATGGGAGCAGCAATGGACAGAAGAGAAGAAACAACACTTCCTTACACTTCTGTAGCCTAGTGATAGCAAAGCAGGGAATACGATAGATGGATCAGCAAGCAGACGTGATCAGATCAAAGAGCACCACACACACATACATGCATTCACACATACTCACCACAAATGCACATATACACATACCCACCACACATACACATACACTCACACATACCACATACACACTTAAACATATACCCACCATGTACACACATACCCACCACACATATACTGCACACACACCCACCACAAACACACTCTCATACATATGCATACCAACCACACATACACATAGCCACCACAGACACGCACGCAGACAGACACACACAACACATACTCACCACAAATGCACATATACACATACCCACCACACATACACAAGCACTCACACATACCACATACACACTTAAACATATACCCACCATGTACACACATACCCACCACACATATACTGCACACACACCCACCACAAACACACTCTCATACATATGCATACCAACCACACATACACATAGCCACCACAGACACGCACGCAGACAGACACACACTTACATATACTCACCACACACAAATACACATATGCAAATATAACTTCCCAAGTGCGTAAGCCACAGGAGTAGTTCGGCTCTGCCTCTGTGCATTGGCACTCTTGATGTATGCACCGAAGCAATACTATTAATATATTCATATCCAAAAGCTGATGAGCACTACTATCTAACTTTTGTCTTTCCACCCCTCTACACCTCTCAAACTGAGAGCTTAAGGGAGGAGAAACATAAGAAGGCCAAAAGGTAAACAGAAGATATAGCCTTCATTTTTCTTTGGAGTAAGTGAAACTGTGCCAACATCCAGAGTTCCTTGTGTCATTTGGACTCAGTTGCCAACATACTTATGTAGTGAAATTAAGATTAGCATCCTTTACACTCATTAAATTACCCCTTTGTACTCTCATACAGTTTGGCACTGATATGAAAAACTGCAGTCAAAGAATGTGTAACTGAGTAAGGTATATAATCCAATGCTAAAAACATTATTATAAGCATAATTACAAATATCTATCATAAGATTATAGAAATGAAAAGCAGAAAATTTCATCCTGAATCGTGTGTCTGTCTCTTCAACTAGACCAGCTGAAGACAAGTTCACTCTGGAGCTCATGGACCATCTTACTAGGGGTATGCTGATGGTAACAAAGGTATTAAGGTGAAAATGTACTCGGGTGGCTCTAAAGAGAGCATGGGATATGCAAAGCATCTTTTTCAATGATACAAAGCCAGTGTTAAAAATATTACCATGTGTTGAATAAAAATTTTGAAAAGAAAAAAATTTTTTTGAAATCTAATATTCCTCTGCCAGCCACTGGAGTATTACTATTTGCAAAACTTAAGCTGGCAAATACACATTCTTACAGATAGTAGGAGTTAGGAGAAAAACTGTAAAATTGGAGTTAATATCCATTTTCAAAAAGTTGAAATAAGTTCTTAAAAGCAACCATACTTCAAATCAACCAGAGTTTGAGATATAATCAGTTCTTTGCATTTTTGAGAGGACTGATTTCCTTTAGGATTGACTGGTTGGATCTCTTTGCTGTTCAAGTGACTCTCAAAAGTCATCTCCAACACCACAGTTCAAAAGCATCAGTTCTTCAACGTTCAGCATTCCTTATAGTCCAATTCTCACATCCATATGTGACTAGTGGAAAAACCATAGCTTTGACTAGACAGATCTTTGTTGGCAAAGTGATGTCTCTGCTTTTTAATATGCTGTCTAGATTGGTCATAGCTTTTCTTCCAAGGAGCAAGTGTCCTTTAATTTCATGGTTGCAGTCACCATCTGCAGTGATTTTGGAGCCCTTCAAAATAAAGTCTCTCACTGTTTCCATTGTTTCCCCATCTATTTGCCATGAAGTGATGGGACTGGATGCCATGATCTTAGTTTTCTGAATGCTGGCTGAGTTTTAAGCCAGCTTTTGAACTCTCTTCTTCCACTTTCATCAAGAGGCTCTTTAGTTCTTCTTTGCTTTCTGCCACAATGGTGGTGCCATCTGTGTATCTGAGGTTATTGATATTTCTCCCAGCAACCTTGATTCCAGCTTGTGCTTCATCCAGCCCAGCATTTCACATGATGTGCTCTGCATATAAGATAAATAAGCAGTGTGACAATATATAGCCTTGATATACCCCTTTCCCAATTTGGAACCAGTCTGTTGCTCCATGTCTAGTTCTAACTGTTGCTTCTTGACCTACATACAGATTTCTCAGGAGGTAGGTAAGGTAGTCTGGTATTCTCGTTGCTTTAAGAATTTTCCACAGCTTGTTGTGATTCACACAGTCAAAGGCTTTGGTGTAGTCAATAGAGCTGAAGTAGATGTTTTTTTTGAGCTCTCTTCCTCTTTTGATGATCTAACAAAATCTGAGCTAACTTTCCACTCATAAACAGTACATGAACCATGAATTTCCAGATGTTCAAGCTGGATTTAGAAAAGGCAGAAGAACCAGGGATCAAATTGCCAGCATCCATTGGATCATCAAAAAAGCAAAGAGGTGATAGTGCCCACAAATTTTAAGTAATGTGCAGTCAACATCTCTGTAAACTTTTAATATCAGATCTTCTGGCTTGGAATTTAATGCCTTTGATACTGTAAGTCTTCTTGGTTTTAGTTTTACAAGTCTCAGCAAAATACTTTTGTAATTCCCCAGGTAAACTCACAAATGGTACTGCCCAAGGACGCATTATCTGAGCTAACCCTCCCACTCATAAATTGAGGATTGGAACTGCAAGAGAGTTCCCCATAGACTCTTTCATGCAGTTTATAAGATGGGGAAGCAGTATTTGTTTCTCTGGGGACTGCATTAGTCAGGATTTTTCAAAGAAATATAACCAGCAAGAAATTTGTATTCATTATAGAAATTGGTTCACAGGGTTATGGAGACCAAGAAGTCCCACAATCTGCTATCTGCAACCTGGACAACCAAAACAATTAATTAGACCATCAATTGCAGGTGATATAACTGAATTCAAGGTCCAAACATCTGGGAACTGGGGAGTTGATGGTCTAAGTCCCAATCTGAGTGCAAGAGCCAGAAGAGCTGATGTTTGAGGGCAGGAGAAGATGTGTGTCACAACTCAAGCAGATAGAAAAGTTCATTCTTTTTCCAGCCTTTTTGTTTCACTTAGGCTTTAGGTGGATTGAATGATGCCAACTCACCAATTCAAATATTAAGCTTTTCTAGAGACACCACCACAGACATAGAAACATAATATTTTACCAGCTATCCAGGCATCCCTTAGCCCAGATAAGTTGACACATAAAGTTAACCGCCACAGAAACTGAGGTGAATGGTCTGTAGGTTTGCTGGTCCCCTTATATCATTAGTTGAAGCCATGCAGTTACAATTCAGAACTTTCAAATGTGAGGCCAGAGATATTTTTTCACTATACTTAAGATAGCAAATGGGCTTCCCTGGTGGCTCAGTGCTAAAGAACCTGCCTGCCAATGCAGGATATGTGGGTTAAATCCCTGGGTCAGGAAGATCCCCTGGAGAAGGAAATGGCAACTCACTCCAGTATTCTTGCCTGGGAAAGAGGAGCCTCCTGGGGTACAGTCCATGGGGCTGCAAAGAGTCTGACGTGACTGAGCAACTAAACAATAATAGCAACATAGTTTCCTCCAGGTCTAAAATACACATATTACCTGTGTTGCTATCTGAAGATGTTAATTTTAGCTTCTTATAAATGTCGACAGAGCTTGAAAGGGAGTCAGAAATCTTTATTTTTCAATAGAGATGATAGTGCAGTGTAGGGAGGAACAGATAGGAGTCAGTAGATCTGAAATGATGTCCTAGCCATCGTATATTAGCTTAGAAACACTGGAAAACTAAATCAATCTCTCTTTATTTGTAAAATAATGTCAGTTCAGTTCAGTTCAGTCGCTCAGTGGTGTCCAGCTCCTTGCGACCCCATGAATGGCAACACGCCAGCCTTCTCTGTCCATCACCATCTCCTGGAGTTCACACAGACTCACGTCCATCGAGTCCGTGATGCCATCCAGCCATCTCATCCTCTGTCATTCCCTTCTCCTCCTGCCCCCAATCCCTCCCAGCATCAGAGTCTTTTCCAATGAGTCAACTCTTCACATGAGGTGGCCAGAGTACTGGAGTTTCAGCTTTAGCATCATTCCTTCCAAAGAAATCCCAGGGCTGATCTCCTTCAGAATGGACTGGTTGGATCTCCTTGCAGTCCAAGGGACTCTCAAGAGTCTTCTCCAACACCACAGTTCAAAAGCATCAATTCTTCGGTGCTCAGCCTTCTTCACAGTCCAACTCTCACTTTTTCACTAATGTCAGTAGTTTTCAAAATTACTTGTTTTTATGATGGAAATGCCTTATAACATGAAATTTCAGAAATCTCCTGTAGAAGCACACCACAAGGAGGAGATGAAGTGGTGTCACCCCAAATGAAGGTGGGATGCAGACAATACCTGGAATCTTCCTTGTGCTGCCTCTCCCACACCTCCTAAAGAAGGCACAGGTACCCCATTTTAAAAAACATTTAAAATCTTGAAATAATTATAAATGTATGAGAACTTTCACAGTCAACACAGAAAGGTCTTGTCCTCTCACCCAGTGTCCCCTAACAGGCCCATTGAAATGAAACATTTGGCACAACAATGCAAATGTACTTAACACGATTCAGCCATACACTTAAAAATGATAAAAATGCTAAATTTAATGTCAAATATACTTTACCACAATAAAAAGATTCTTTTTAATTAAAGAACCTTTAGGACCTACTATTAGACAATCCTTCAAAGCCCATCCAGCTCTAAATTCTATGTATGTATCTTATGTAAGTGTTAGAGCATTCTATGTATGTGTTAGAGCATTCTCATTACAGTTCTGCGATCACAGACTTACCAAGTTTGAATGTACCTTAGGAATCAGACATAGTTCAAGTCTTCACTACTTTTCAGGGCTTCTCCCTTATTACGAAGTTTAACTAGAGTATGGCATCTGGCCTCTAACAAATGTACTTTACAGAGGTGGTCTTTATTATCTTCTTTTTGTTTTCACAGTGGGCTTGGCAGTGTTGCCTTGTGTTATTTTCCATGTCAATGTCAACTTACAGTGTTTTTTAGGGTGGCACCAAAACATGTAGGCTGCACTGAAATGGCCAGACTCCATGAAACTCATTTCCATTGTTCTGTTACTTTTTTCTTTTTAATATTTGTATATGTAGTCACGGATAATTCTATATAAACTCAAGATACGTGATCATATAATACACTGTTTTTTGAAGGTAGTTTTTGTTTTGGTTTAGCTCTTCCTTTCCATATACCCCTTTCTCAATCTATATTATCTCCTCATAGACACAAAGCTACCCATGGTAACAACCTACTGTATATGCTTTCATATTTTTCCTTAAGTTCATACATTCATAAATAACTATATATAATGTACATATGTATTAATAATATATAGAAACACACAAAGAGAGATTTTGTCATTATTTTGCAAAACCTGAAGCACGTATTTTTGAAACTTGCGTTTTGTGAACAGTGACTTTCTTTCTTATGGCTGCCTAGAATTTTATATTCCAATGCGTTGTAATTTCAAACATTCTGTTATTGACGGACCATCACTTTGTTTCAGTTTTTTCTTTTGTGCCTCTAAAATAATGCTACAATAAACATCTCTGTATATATACTATAATGATACTTTTGCTTTCATTTCAATGGAACAGATGACCAGAAAGAAGGATTTATGGCTCAAAATGTGTATGCATTTTAAGTTTTAACAGAATTCATCATTTTTTTCACTACCTCTGTGTGGTAGTACACTTGCCCCACATTCCTATCAACAATATAGGTTGTCAGTGTTTTTAACTTTTGCCATTCTGAAGTAGTAGCACTATGTATTAGTTTGAGAATACTTTCATATAGTCCTTTAATACTGGAACCTCTATTTTCCTATGGGTTTTATGACCTCATCTTGTTACTTTTTCAGGATTCTTTTGCATTTGAAATAGTAACCCTCTGTCTGTTCTCTTATGGCAAATATTTCTTCCACATCTCTTATTTAGATGTGGAAGAAATTGTTGATTTAGCTTATAGTATTTTTTTGTAATGATACCTGCTATGCACCACACATTTTTCTATATGCTGAGGATTTAGTAGTGAACAAAATAGAAAAAAATCCCTTCCCTCTAGAACCGTACATTTTAGGGATGAAATGCAAGCAAAAACTAAATTCGTGTTATTCATGGTATTTTAAAGTTTTATGTGGTCACATAGGTCTGACTTTTCTTATAGCACTTATGGGTTTCCAGTCTGAGTTAAGACCTCCCCTACCCATCAGTAATGCATATGGTTTCCTGCTGCTGCTGCTGCTGGTGCTGCTGCTGCTAGTGCTGCTGCTGCTGCTGCTGCTGCTAAGTCACTTCAGTCGTGTTCATCTCTGTGCGACCCCCTAGATGGCAGCCCACCAGGGTCCACTGTCCTTGGGGTTCTCTAGGCAAGAATACTGGAGTGGGTTGTCATTTCCTTCTCCAGTGCATGAAAGTGGAAAGTGAAAGTGAAGTCGCTCAGTCCTGTCCAACTCTCAGCAACACCATGGACTGCAGCCTACCAGGCTCCTCCATCCATGAGATTTTCCAGGCAAGAGTACTGGAGTGGGTAGCCATTGCCTTCTCTGATATGGTTTCCTAGATACTACTGATCTTTCTGTTTTTAAAATGTGGCTGTTATGATACTATCTCCAGTTAAGCTACATCTCAAGTTTTCAGAATTTCATTGAACTATTTCATAATTTTATCAAACCCTTTCTCTCTGTTCTAATCTGCAGTTATAGCTTTTATATATAGTTCATCAAAGGCCCTATCATATAGCATTGTGTTAATCACTTAGTCTTGCCTGACTCTTTGTGACCCCATGGACTATAACCCTCCAGGTTCTGTCCATGGAATTCTCCAGGCAAGAATACAGGAGTGGGTTGCCATTTCCTACTCCAGAGGATCTTCCCAACCCAGGGATTGAACCTGGGTTTCCTGCATTGAAGGCAGATCCTTTACTGTTGAGCCACAGAGAAGCCTACCAAATAGGTATCAGTAATTATTAAATGGAAACATATGAAATTGCCATTTTTATAGATTAAGGATGATTGAGTGTATATATGTCAATCTTGAGCATGTGTTTGTTGCTCAGTTGTGTCCCACTCTTTGTGACCCTGTAGACTGTAGCCCACCAGACTCCTCTGACCTTGGGATTCTCCTGGCAAGGATACTGGAGTGGATTGCCATTCCCTTCTCCAGGGGATCTTCCTGACCCAGGGATAGAACTTGCATCTCCTGCATTATGGGAGGATTCTTCACCATCTGAGACACCATGGAAACCCATGTCAATCTTACTCTCCCAATTTGTCTCACCCTCCCTCTCCCTACTGTGTCATTATCCATTCTCTACATATGTATGAGTCATGTGTACACTATTTGTATAAAATAGTTAGTGGGAAGCTTCTGTATAGTACAGGGAGCCCAGCTCGGTGCTCTGTAATGGCCTAGAAGGATGGGATGGGGTGAGGATGGGAGGAAGATTCAAGAGGGAAGGGACATATATATGCATATAGCCAATTCACCTCATTGTACAGCAGAAACTAAAACAACATTGTAAAGCAGTTATACTCCAAAAAAAAAAAAAAAAGAGAGAGAGAGGTTCAATAGCACTAAGTACATATGGTTCAACCTATAGATAAGGAATGGGAAAAAACCTCTCATTAAGGTCACCTATTTGCTTGATACTATGGTGGACATTTTATGTGCGATATTTAATTTCCCCATCAGTACTTTGAGGCAGGTAATACTAGTTCCTTCTAATCATTATCTCAAAATTATTAAGAGGAAGAGCTAGGATTGATGTCATTCAGTTGATGTCAAAATCCAAATGTATTTCTCTTTGGCATTAAAATATTGACTTCCCTGGTGGCTCAGAGGTTAATGTCTCTGCCTGCAGTGCAGGAGAATTGGGGTCAATCCCTGGGTCAGGAAGATACCCTGGAGAAGGAAATGACAACCCACTCCAGTATTCTTGCCTGGAGAATCCCATGGACGGAGAAGCCTAGTAGGCTACAGTCCACGGGGTCGCAAAGGGTCGGACACGACTGAGCGACTTCACCTTCATTTAATTCAACAGGAATTTACAAAGCACTGTGCAGAACTTTGAGTAGTGCTGAGCATTTTAAAAAGTGCTAAATAAGTTCAGTGCCTAGAACAGTGCTGAACACAAAATAATACCCAATAAATGTAAGCTAAATGGAATTTCCTATCCTATGAGAGGTTACATCATAATGATTAAGCAAAACATATACAGAAATCAGTACAAGAGAAATGTCATATGTCTGATGACTGTTTTAGGTGAAGCACACAGACTTAATTTGTTTTATTTTTTATGGCAGTGCTAACACTACTTAGATATATGCATTGCATAGTACCTAGCACATAACAAGTGTACAATGAATATAGTTTATCCAGTTAATGAAATAAACCAACTAACTGTAAAAGTATTTGAAATATACAGAAATAAAAGAAAAACTTCAATAATCTTCATTCCCACCATTTACAAGTGTACAGATTTTAAAACGCTCTCATCAATTTTTAATTCTATAGTTTCAGTTCAGTTCAGTTGCTCAGTCATGCCCAACTCTTTGTGACTCCATGAACTTCAGCATGCTATAGTGTATATAATGGAAATAATTTTTATCCATTTCAACCAGACTTAACTTAGATATTAAATAGTTGCCCTTACCATTAAATATTCTTATTAAAACATAAAGTTAATAGTTTTCAATTATTTTTCTAAAATATAGCAACTTCTCCCCAGCTGTCTGTTTTACACACGGCAGTGTATATATGTCTGTGCCACTCTCTCCATCCACCCTACACTCTCCTTCCCCTACTGTGTCCACAAGTCTGTTCTCTACATCTGTGTCTCCATTTCTTCCTTGCAAATAGGTTCATCAATACCAATTTTCTAGATTCCATATATATGTGTTTTATAACACAAGGAGCCCAACCAGGGGCCCTGTGATAATCTAGAGGGGTGGGATGTGGGGAGGGAAGAAAGGCTCAAAAAGAAGGAGATATATGTATAATTATGGTTGACTCACATTGTTGTATGGTAGAAATCC
>SJYC01009258.1:0-22421 GCA_006408675.1 Madoqua kirkii
ATTTCAATATTCCAATTTAAATTGTAATGGCTACATTAAAATCTATGAACATTATTGAGGCTGTTGATACATATCACCAATTTGCCCCTTAGAGACATGTTACAAAGAAATCATCCACTAATAATCATATTTGGGCTTGGATATGTTTAGTATCCTGGAAATTCATTTTAAACCAATCTGTAAATATTTAAACCCAGAAAAATTTGAGTTTTTTGATTACTTCCTCATCTTGAATCTCCATTCAACTCCCCGTATCCTCTCCAAGTTTGAAATAACCATCTACTTTTTTGGAAATAATCAGTGGAATCAGATAGCAGTTTAATTTCTGGCTTTGAACGGCTGGCTGTGTGAAAGCTAAAATAAACATAGGATGGAGATTAAACAGTGTGAGCCCTAATTGGCAATTTTTGCTTGCAGACAAATTGAAACTTGGAGACCAAGTTAGTGAAGTAGCCATATTTCATCATCTTGTGGTCTTTTTTCAACATAGTGCATTTTTCACCTTTGTTGAAGGCATCCTTCTCAAACCATTATTTCAAAGCTACATACTTTTTTTTTTCATTTTACCTTTGCTGCTGCTGCTGCTAAGTTGCTTCAGTCGCGTCCAGGACTCTCTGCGACCCTATGGACAGCAGCCCACCAGGCTCCTCTGTCCACAGGATTCTCTAGGCAAGAATACTGGAGTGGGTTGTCATTTCCTTTTCCAATTTTACCTGTAACTCAGGCTAATTACAAAGAAAATTATCATCTTTCTTATGATAACCTAAGGCGATTGAATTTTGGAGTCAGAGCCATTATTTAATTCCATCATTAGAATATACTATTAAAACGACTTTTTTCACCCCCAAAATGCACATGAGTATTTGATAAAATTTCATGGTATTTAAATTATGAAATGTGATTTCTTCTAGAGAACCAGTCACATTGGAACACAATTTTAAGAAGTGAATGAATTCCCTTATAGCCATATTGATTAGGATTCCACCTGCTCTTTCTTATGATAATTTTTTAATTAGTTTGTACCAAAGTCTAAACTTGGCCTGAAATCTCCTCTCCTCTCTTTGTCTGAAGGAAACCACTCAGCCTCAGCTCTGTACAGCACAATAGTACCCTTGGGTGTTGTAGGAACCACAAATGTCCTTCAGCCAAATGTCAGGGCAATGCAGTGTTGTGCAGCATCTTTCTCCTGGTGCTGAGGGTTAGGTTGGTATGTCTCACACAGAGCGATCTGCTCTACCTTATGCCTCTAATAAGCAATCTACAGCTTGGATAAGGGCAGATAGAATTCCACAAAACAAGAAGAAAACAAGTGAAAACTATGCAAGCATGTGGAAGTTTTTCTACACTGAGCTCAACAAATCAAATAAATCAGAGGCATTTATGCAGGGAGGGTTCCCAACTTCATCTGTCATATAACTGGATAAGAAACTGTGTGGGTGACAACGTTCCTCTTAGCCTGGGCCCATTTCATCAATCATGCCAATGGCATTGAAAACAGATCCTTTAGCTCTTTACTGCCTCTGCCCTGCATGCTCTCCTCAGCAGCTCCCTCTCCACAGTGTTCTTCATAGAGATGTTTTTAAATCATAATGAATGTTGAGAAGGTTACTTGATTCTTACATTATCCTAAGGATAAAAAGATTTCATTAAAGAGATTTACTGGCGAGAGACTTGGCTAATATTTCTATTTCACGACCCCACCAAAGATATCTCTTTCTTTATTTCTAGATGGAAAATGATTACATTGATGTATTTCTGGTTTAATAGTTAGAATTTATTTATTTACTTTGTGCCCCTTATAATGCTAACTAAGGACTTAATGTACCTTGAAAAAGGTGAAAATGTTAGTTGCTCAGTTGTATCCAACTCTTTGGAGAGTTCATTGATTTCAGTCCAACAGGGTCCTCTATCCACAGAGTTCTGCAGGCAGGAATACAGAGTGATTGTCATTCCCTTTCCAGGGGATCTTCCTAACCCAGGGATCAAACCAGGTCTCCTACATTGCAGGCAGATTCTTTACCATCTGAGTCACCAAGGTTAATGTACCTTGGGTTCTTTAACTATCACAACCACCTCGGGAGATACATGTTCAGTTCAGTTCAGCTCAGTTGCTCAGTCGTGTCCGACTCTTTGCGACCCCATGAATCGCAGCATACCAGGCCTCCCTGTCCATCACCAACTCCCGGAGTTCACTCAAACTCACATCCATCGAGTCAGTGATGCCATTCATTCATCTCATCCTCTGTCGTCCCCTTCTCCTCCTGCCCCCAATCCCTCTCAGCATTAGAGTCTTTTCCAATGAGTCAACTCTTCGCATGAGGTGGTCAAAGAACTGGAGTTTCAGCTTTAGCATCATTCCTTCCAAAGAACACCCAGGGCTGATCTCCTTCAGAATGGACTGATTGGATCTCTTTGCAGTCCAAGGGACTCTCAAGAGTCTTCTCCAACACCATAGCTCAACAGCATCAGTTCTTCTGTGCTCAGCCTTCTTCACAGTCCAACTTTCACATCTATACATGACCACAGGAAAAACCATAGCCTTGACTAGATGGACCTTGGTCGGCAAAGTAATGTCTCTGCTTTTCAATATGCTATCTAGGTTGGTCATAACTTCTTCCAAGGAATAAGTGTTTTAATTTCATGGCTGCAGTCACCATCTGCAGTGATTTTGGAGTCCCCCAAAATAAAGTCTGACACTGTTTCCACTGTTTCTCCATCCATTTCCCATGAAGTGATGGGACCAGATGCCATAACCATAGCCTTGACTAGATGGACCTTGGTCGGCAAAGTAATGTCTCTGCTTTTCAATATGCTATCTAGGTTGGTCATAACTTCTTCCAAGGAATAAGTGTTTTAATTTCATGGCTGCAGTCACCATCTGCAGTGATTTTGGAGTCCCCCAAAATAAAGTCTGACACTGTTTCCACTGTTTCTCCATCCATTTCCCATGAAGTGATGGGACCAGATGCCATGATCTTCGTTTTCTGAATGTTGAGCTTTAGGCCAACTTTTTCACTCTCCACTTTCACTTTCATCAAGAGGCTTTTGAGTTCCTCTTCACTTTCTGCCATAAGGGTGGTGTCATCTGCATATCTGAGGTGATTGATATTTCTCCTGGCAATCTTGATTCCAGCTTGTCTTTCTTCCAGTCCAGCGTTTCTCATGATGTACTCTGCATATAAGTTAATAAGCAGGGTGACAATATACGGCCTTGACATACTCCTTTTCCTATTTGGAACCGGTCTGTTGTTCATGTCCAGTTCTAACTGCTGCTTCCTGACCTGCATACAGATTTCTCAAGAGGCATGTCAGGTGGTCTGGTATTCCCATCTCTTTCAGAATTTTCCACAGTTTATTGTGATCCACACAGTCAAAGGCATTGGCATAGTCCAATAAAGCAGAAATAGATGTTTTTCTGGAACTCTCTTGCTTTTTCCATGATGCAGTGGGTGTTGGCAATTTTATCTCTGGTTCCTCTGCCTTTTCTAAAACCAGCTTGAATATCAGGAAGTTCTCGGTTCACGAATTACTGAAGCCCGGCTTGAGAATTTTGACCATTACTTTACTAGCATGTGAGATGAGTGCAATTTTGCGGTAGTTTGAGCTTTCTTTGGCATTGCTTTTCTTTGGGATTGGAATGAAAGAAAACTGACCTTTTCCAGTCCTGTGGCCACTGCTGAGTTTTCCAAATTTGCTGGCATATTGAGAGCAGCACTTTCACAAGCATCATCTTTCAGGATTTGAAACAGCTCAACTGGAATTCCATCACCTCCACTAGCTTTGTTTGTAGCGATGCTTTCCAAGGCCCACTTGACTTTGCATTCCAGGATGTCTGGCTCTAGAGTCTGTTTTACAGATGAGAGAACTAAGCCTCCCTGACTTCAAGGAACAAGCCCATATGTGCCCAGGAAGTAGATGATCTTGGATTTAAACTTCTTGACATTTGAAGCTGTGTCTGTTAACTACAACTGTTCTATATTGCTGTAAATTTGACCTCACCTCTGGATCTGATCTCCTGTGAGGGCACAGAACTGGCAATTTACCCCTGGGTAAGATCATGTGGTAAAATAAATTCTTTAAAAGTTCCTAGGTACAAAGTTGTATAGGAAATGTGTCAGTCAGAATCCAGTCAGGGAAATAGAACCACTATTAGTGATGGGAAGAAGGAATTCGTTGTGGGATTTGGGCTTATGCAGTGGTGGGATCTGGTAAGAAGTCTATGGAAGGTTTGTTGTCTCTGCACCTGGTAGTGGGCCTGAAGTACGTGCCAGTCAGCTAGGCTGATGATGGGGAAGAAAAACTTGATGTGAAGCCAGAGAGGAGGACAAATTGGAATTCATATCTCTCTCTCACCATCTCCAAAGATGAAAAAAGAGTGATCTGCAGAAAATGCTGGTACTTTCTGCAACTTTGCTGCACACACACTTGGCTTGGGACACAGAGGAACTGAAGGAGGAGATGTGGTGGAGCTGGAGAGCTGCCGAGCTGGCTGTGAACCCACAATAAGAAGGCAAGCAGCAGGTTAAGGACCACAGGCTGAGTGGTACATGGTGACCTACCCTGACTTTGCTACTGCACATCCAAATCTTACTCAGATTTTTCTTGTGGCCAATCATAACCCAGACTCATATGAGAAAGACATTTGGGAAAATTAAATTCCAGCTTAGTTAAGTTGACATGGTACAAAACCATTGCAAGGAACCATGAGTGATTGTGTGATTGGAGACTTCAATTTGCCACACATCTACATGGCCAAATCACCCTTCTCTATGCAGAACATCTTCTCCCACCTTTGCCTTTTGCTAACAGGCCCTGCATCACTACCAAGTGGATGAATTTAAACAGTCCCTAACTTCATGGACCTTATAAACAAGTCTAGAAAACTTTGAGAATCAAAAATTAAATCTATACTTATAAGTAACTTTTGAAACAAGTTTATCAAGAGTGAAGTCATTTTAAGTATGTGGAGATATTAAAAGCATTCTTGGTCACCGATGCTGTCTATGTTCTGGGAGAATCTCTCACTTTATTATTTACACAGGCACTGAAAAATCATCCTCAAACTGCAGCCAGCAATTTGTTTAAAGATTTGCTATATCCCAAATGATGTTTTCCTCCTGCACAATTCTGTTGGAAATACATAATGAAATCTATAATAAAATCTTTTAGCTTTTGTTTTATAATTTTTACAGTTCTGTATTGGTTTCTGCCATACAACAATGTGAATGACCCATAATTATACATATATTCCCTCCCTCTTGAACTTCCATCCCCCCATCCTACTCCTCTAGGTGACCACAGAGTACCTGTGTTATACAGCAACTTTTCACCAGCTACCCATTCTACACATAGTAGTGCATATATTTTGATGCTACATTCTCATTTTGTCCCACTCTCTTCATCCCCCACTGTATCCACATATCCATTCTCAACATCTATGTCTCCATTCATTCCCTTCAAATAGGTTCATTAATACCATTTTTCTAGATTCCATGTAATGTGTTAATATATTTGTTTTTCTCTTTCTGACTTCATTCTATATAGGCCCTAGGTTCATCTGCCTCACTAGAACTGACTCAAATTCTTTTTTCTTTATGGCTGTTAATGTTCTATTGTATATATGTACCACAGATTCTTTATCCATTCATCTGTCAGTGGATATCTAGGTTGCTTCCATGTCCTGGCTATTGTAAATAGTGCTACAGTGAACATCGGGGTACATGTGTATTTTAGAATTGTGGTTTTCTCATAATGTATGTCCAGTAGTGAGGTTGCTAGGCCATATGGAAGATTTATTCTTAGCTTTGGAAGGAAAATCATGTCCTGTTCTTTATAATGGCTGTATCAGTTTACATTCCCACAGCAGTGTAGGATTTCCTCCATATCCTCTTCAACATTTATTGTCTGTAGATTTTTTTGATGATGGGTATTCTAACTGGTGTGAAGTGACACTTTACTGTAATTCTGATTTGCATTTCTCCAATTATGAGCAATGTGGAGCATCATTTCATGTGTTTATTGGCTATCTGTATGATTCTGGAGAAATGTCTGTTCAGGTCTTCTGCTCATTTTCTGACTGAATTTTTTGTTTTCCTGATATTGAGCTATATGAGCTATTATATATTCTGGAGATTAATCCTTTGTCAGTTATTTCATTTGCAATTATTTTCTTCCATTTGGAGGTTTGCTTTTCATCTTGTTTATTGTTTCCTTTGTTGTTGTTTTTCAGTTGCTGAGTTGTGCCCGTCTTTGCAACCCCATACAACAGCATACTAGGCTTCCCTGTCCTTCACCATCTCTTGGAGATGCTCAAACTAATGTTCATTGAGGGGTGATGCCATCCAACCATCTTGTCCTCTGTTGTCCCCTTCTTCTCCTGCCTGTACCTTTTCCCAGCATCAGGGTCTTTTCTAATGAGTCAGCTCCTTGCCTCAGGTGACCAAAGTACTGGAATTTCAGTTTCAGCATCAGTCCTTCCAATGACTATTCAGGACTGATTTCTTTTAGGATGGACTGGTTGGATATCCTTGTTGTTCAAGGGACTCACAGGAGTCCTCCAACACCACAGTTCAAAAGCATCAATTCTTTGGTGCTCAGCTTTCTTTATAGCCCAACTCTCACATCATACTTGATTACTGGAAAAACCAAAGCTTTGACTAGATGGACCTTTGTCTGCAAAGTAATGTCTCTGTTTTTTAATACGTTGTCTAGGTTGGTCACAGCTTTTCTTCCAAGGAGTAAGCATCTTTTAATTTCATGGCTGCAGTCACCATCTGCAGTGATTTGGGAGCGCAAGAAAATAAAGTCAATCACTGTTTCCCCATCTATTTTCCATGGCAAGATTGGACTGGATGCCATAATCTTACTTTTTTGAATGTTGAATTTTTAAGCCAGCTCCTTTTTGCTCTCCTCTTTCACTTTCATCAAGAGGCTCTTTAGTTCCTCTTTGCTTTCTTCCATAAAGGTGATGTCCTCGGCATATCTGAGGTTACTGATATTTCTCCTGGCAGTCTTCTTGTGCTTGTGCTTCTTCATCAGGCCTGGCATTTTGCATGATGTACTCTGCACATAAGTTAAATAAGCAGAGTGACAATATACAGCCTTGACATACTCCTTTCCCAGTTTGGAACCAGTCCACTGTTCCATGTGCAATTCTAACTGTTGTTTCTTGACTTGTATACAGATTTCCCAGGAGGCAAGTAAGGTGGTCTGCTATTCTCATCTCTTTAAGAACTTTCCACAGTTTGTTGAGATAAACACAGCAAAGGTTTTAGCCTAGTCAATGAAACAGAAGTAGATGTTTTTTCTGGAATTCTCTTGCTGTTTCTGTGATCCAAGGGATGTTGGCAATTTTATCTCTGAGCTCTGCCTTTTCTAAATCCAGCTTGAACACCTGAAAGTTCTCAGTTCATGTATTGTTGAAGCCTAGCTTGAGAATTTCTTTTTTTTTTTAGCTAGAATGTGAAACTAGTGCAAATGTGCCATAGTTTGGACATTCTTTGGCATTGCACTTCTTTGAGATTGGAATGAAAACTGACCTTTTCCAGTCCTGTGACCACTGCTGAGTTTTCCAAATTTGCTGGCATATTGAGTGTGACACTTTCACAGCATCTTTTAGGATTCGAAAGAGCTCAACTGGAATTCCATCACCTCCATTAGCTTTGTTTGTAGTGATGCTTCCTAAAACCTGCTTGACATCATCTTCCAAGATATCTGGCTCTAGGTAAGTGATCACACCATCGTGGTTATCCGGGTCATTAAGATCTTTTTTGTATGGTCTTTCTGTGTATTCTTGCGACCTCTTCTTGTCTTTACTTTCTGTTAGGTCCATATTGTTTCTGTTCTTTATTGTGCCCATATTTGCATGAAATATTCCCTTGGTATCTTTAATTTTCTTGAAGAGATCTCTAGTCTTTCCCAGTCTACTCTTTTCCTCTACTTCTTTGCGTTGTTCACTTAGGAAGGCTTTCTTATTTCTCCTTGCTATTCTTGGAACTCTGCATTCAGATGGGTATATCTTTCCTTTACTTCTTCCTTTTTACTTCTCTTTTGTCCCCAGCTCTTTTTAAGGCTTCCTCAGACAACCATTTTGTCCTTTTGAATTTCTTTTTCTTGTGGAAGGTTTTGATCACTACCTCCTGTACGATGTTACAAATCTCCACCCACAGGTCTTCAGGTTCTCTGTCTATCAAATCTAATCCCTTGAATCTATTTGTCATTTGCACTGTAAATTTTAAGGGTTTTGATTTAGGTCATATCTGTTGGCCTAGTGGTTTTTCCTACTGTCCTCAATTTAAGTTTGAATTTTTCAATAAAGAGTTCATTATCTAAGCCACAGTAAGCTCCTGGTCTTTTTTTTGCTGACTGTATATCATTTCTCCATCTTTGCCTGCAAAGAATATAATCAATCTGATTTTGCTATTGGCCATCTGGTGATGTCCATGTGTAGAGTCATCTTTTGTGTTGGTGGAAGTGGGTGTTTGCTATGACCAGTGTGTTTTCTTGGCAAAATTCTGTTACCCTTTGCCCTGCTTCATTGTGTACTCCAAAGCCAAACATGCATGTTATTCTGGGTATGTCTTGATTTCCTGTTTTGCATTCCAGTCCCCTAAGATGAAAAGTACATCTTTTTTTTTTTTGATGTTAGTTCTAGGTCTTATAGGTTTTCAGAGAACCATTCAATTTCAGTTTCGTTGGCATTAATGGTTGGGGCATACTTGGATTACTGTGATATTCAATGATTTGCATTGGAAATGAACAGAGATCATTCTGTTGTTTTTGAGATTGCATCCAAGTACTGTATTTCAGACTTTTGTTGACTACAAGAAGACTACTCCACTTCTTCTTTGCTGTGTAAAAGCTTTTATGTTTGATTAGGCCCCATTCATTTATTTTTATTTTTTATTTCCATTACTCCAGGTGGTGTGTCAAAGAGGACCTTGCCGTGTTCATGTCAAGGAATGTTCTGCCTATGTGTTACTGAAGAGCTTTATACTTTCTGACCTTACATTTAAGTCTTTAATTAATTTTGAGCTCATTTTTGTGTATGGTATTAGGAAGAAAAGAAAAGCAAAAAGGTTATCTGAGGAGGTCTTATAAATAGCTGGGAAAAGAAGAGAAAAGAAGGGTTGATCTTCACACTATACAAATGATTAGGCCCCATTCATTTATTTTTATTTTTTATTTCCATTACTCCAGGTGGTGTGTCAAAGAGGACCTTGCCGTGTTCATGTCAAGGAATGTTCTGCCTATGTGTTACTGAAGAGCTTTATACTTTCTGACCTTACATTTAAGTCTTTAATTAATTTTGAGCTCATTTTTGTGTATGGTATTAGGAAGAAAAGAAAAGCAAAAAGGTTATCTGAGGAGGTCTTATAAATAGCTGGGAAAAGAAGAGAAAAGAAGGGTTGATCTTCACACTATACAAACAGCTCATGCGGCTCAATAACAGAGAAACAACGCAATCGAAAAATGGGTGGAAGAAATAAACAGACATTTCTCCAAAGAGACAGATGTCTATAAAAGTAGATGAAGAGATGATCACTAAATATTTGTTGCTGTTCTTAAGTCATTCAGTCATGATCTACTCTGCTACCCCATGGACTGCAGCATTCCAGGTTTCGCTGTCCTTCACCATCTCTCAAGTGAAAGTGAAGTTGCTCAGTCGTGTCTGACTCTTTGCAACCCCATGGACTGTAGCCTACCAGGCTCCTCCATCCATGGGATTTTCCAGGCAAGAGTACTGGAGTGGGTTGCCATTTCCTTCTCCAAGGGATCTTCTCAACCCAGGGATTGAACCCAGGAGTTCCGCACTGCAGGCAGATACTTTACTGTCTGAGCCACCAGGGAAGCACTTGTTCAAATTCATGTCCATTGAGCTGGTGGTATCATCTAACCATCTCATCCTCTGTTGTCCTATCTTCTTCTCACCCTCAGTCTTTCCAAAAGTCAGGGTGGTTTTTTTTTTTTTTCCCCAATGAGTTGGCTCTTCACATCAGATGGCCAAAGTATTGGAGCTTCAGCTTCAACATCAGTCCTTCCAATGAATATTCAGGGTTGACTTTCTTTAGGATTGACTGGTTGGATCTCCTTGCTGTCCAAGGAACTGTCAAGAATCTTCTCCAACACCACAGTTCAAAAGCACCAATTTTTCAGCACTCAGCCTTCCTTATGGTCCAACTCTGACATCCATACTTGATTACTGGAAAAACCATAGCTTTGACTAGATGGACCTTTGTCTGCAAAGTGATGTCTCTGCTTTTTAATACACTGTCTAGTTTGGTCACAGCTCTTCTACCAAGAAGCAAGTGTATTTTAATTTAATGGCTGTAGTCACCATCTGCAGTGATTTTGGAGCCCAAGAAAATAAAGTCTGTCACAGTTTCCATTGTTTCCCCATCTATTTGCCACGAAGTGATGGGACTGGATGCCATAATCTTAGTTTTTTGAATGTTGAGTTTTAAGCCAGATTTTTCACTCTCCTCATTCACCTTCATCAAGAGGCTCTTTAATTCCTCTTTTCCATAAGAGTGGTGTCATCTGCATATCTGAGGTTATTGATATTTCCCCTGGAAATCTTGAGTCCAGCTTGTGGTTCTTCATCCAGCCCAGCATTTCACATTATGTACTCTGCGGAAAAGTTAAATAAGCAGGGTGACAATATACAGCCTTGACATACTTCTTTCCCAATTTAGAACCAGTCAATTGTTCCATGTCCGGTTTTAACTGTTTCTTCTTGATCTGCATAGAGGTTTCTCAGGAGGCAGGTAAGGTAGCCTGGTATTCCCAACTCTTTAAGAATATCCCACAGTTTGTTAAGATCCACACAGTCAAAGGCTTTAGCATAGTCAATGAAGCAGAAGTAGATGTTTTTCTGGAATTCTCTTGCTTTTTCTATGATCTAGCAGATGTTGGCAATTTGATCTCTGGTTCCTCTGCATTTTCTAAACCCAGCTTGTACACCTGTAAGTTCTCAGTTTCATGTACTGTTGAAGCCTAGCTAGGAGGATTTTGAGCAATACTTTGCTAGCGTGAGACAAGTGTCATTGTGCCATAGTTTGAACATTCTTTGGTGTGGCCCTTCTTTGGGTTTGGAATGAAAACAACCTTTTCCAGTTCTGTGGCAACTGTAAAGTTTTCCAAATGTAAGTTCTCAGTTTCATGTACTGTGAAGCCTAGCTAGGAGGATTTTGAGCAATACTTTGCTAGCGTGAGACAAGTGTCATTGTGCCATAGTTTGAACATTCTTTGGTGTGGCCCTTCTTTGGGTTTGGAATGAAAACAACCTTTTCCAGTTCTGTGGCAACTGTAAAGTTTTCCAAATTTGCTCACATATTGAGTACAGCACTTTAACAGCATTATCTTTTAGGATTTGAAATAGCTCAGCTGGAATTCCATCATCTCTACTAACTCTGTAGTGATGCTTCCTAAGGCCCACTTTACTTAACTCTTTAGGGGGTCTGACTCTAGGTGAGTAATTGTGATCATCTGGTCATTAGGATATTTTTTTTTTACCTTTCAAATGCACTTTTCCTTTCTTTTTTCCTCCTCAAGTACAGAACTTTTCCACAAGCTAATTTTCTTGCAGGTATAAAGTCATTTTATTTTGGTCAGATACAATTTTATCCCCTAAAACTTTGCTAGCATCAAAATATGACAGTTAACCAGTGTTAAATCTGTAAAATATTTACACAACACAGCACATTAAGCTTTAGACACTTGGAAACTAAACCACATAAAAATTGGACAAGATTCCCAACCTACATGTTCAGAATCAGGTGTTCACAATTGCTGTCTGATGACTGTACATGGTTCAAGAGGCAACAGAGGCAACACACAGGTACTTGGAAAGACTTGGACCACTATCATCTGGAAGCACATTATGTTACCCCTGTGTCATGTCCCACTCCACCTTTCTCCAAGGTGGTCTCATAATTCTGGAATGACAGGTTTGGCTGATACAAAATGAAGACAGACAACACAACGTTTACTCTGTGGAGACATCCTAACTCCTACTATGCATGCACGGTGATCTTGAATGTAACTAGTCCTAAAAACTTGTCATGGTTATTTTGGGCTTTTAGGTTGGGTGGTCCGTCAGTCTTGCACTCAACCATTGCTTCTTTTACATCAGCATCACTACCAAAGCTGAGCTGGATGGCAACTAGTGGCTGCAGGTAGCTCCCATACCGTTTTTTCCCATAATATGGAAAATGTTTTAAATCTGTCTTTCCATTGGGAAGATAAGTTGATAGAACTGCTGTGCTTTCACTCTTTGCAATACGTCTATCCTTGGTCCTCCTTGAGGCGGCAATCCAATTGTTCTGTTAATAAGAACACAAGGGTTTCCCACTTGGTAGCCAAACGTGGGATCATCCACACTACTGCATGCTTCAAATAAGGCAAGAGGAAACTGACATGCTGTGTATTCTGGAATCTTCTGCTCAAAAAAGGTTCCAGCCTATGAGATGGTTCTATTCTTCTAAGCCATATGGCTTTAGACATTTCTTAAGGTCATCAGTGTACCCTTGATAGGATTCTGAATCAGACAGGCTGAATGAAAAATCTAACTTCGACACTGGTTTTGGAAAAACTGTAAGTCCTGGACTAGGAATCTGGTCATGATATTTTGGAACCTCACCGTTCGGAATCTGAAGCATGGTCCACATTGTGAATGAAAAGAGTGCAACCAGGAACCCGTAAGAGACTAGGCGGAAGAGTACGATCAAACCCCAGCTCTTGGTGGTCCGATTGTAGATGAAGCGCTTCCACCCGGCCAGACTCTGGTTGAAGGACTTCTTGTCTTTCTTCATCATGGTGTGTGTGCCGTTGACAAGGGGAACTGCGGCCGTGGGGGTGGAGCAGCGAGGAGCGCGGAGACGTGTCCAGGCTCCAGCCGCACAGTCCAGCGCCAGCAGCGAAAGACATCGGGGCTGAGGAAACCTCCTGGCTGTGGAGAGCGGTCAAACCGACTGTGCTGAACTGCGCCCAGTTGGGCTGCCACTGGACTACAGCTCCGCCCTCCGGAGCCAATCCCTACGCTGTTCAGCCCCCTAAGACGTTTATTTGTATAGTTCTGTGTATTTTTGCCACTTCTTCTTAATATCTTCTGCTTCTGATAGGTCCATATTGTTTCTGTCTTTTATTGTGTCGATCTTTTTTCATGAAATGTTCCCTTGGTATCTCTAATTTTCTTGAAGAGATCTCTAGTCTTTCCTATTCTACTGTTTTCATGCATTTCTTTGCATTGTTCATGTAGGAAGGCTTTCTTATCTCTCCTTGCTATTGTTTGGAACTCTGCGTTCAGATGGGTATATCTTTCTTTTTTCCTTTGCCTTTCACTTCTCTTCTTTTCTCAGCTATTTGTAAGTCCTTTTCACACAACCATTTTGCCTTTTTGCTTTTCTTTTTCTTTGGAATGGTTTTGATCACTGCCTCCTGTTCAGTGTTATCAACCTCTGTCCATAGATCTTCAGGCACTCTCTATCAGATCTAATCCCTTGAATCTATTTGTCACTTTCACTGTATAATTGTAAGAGATTTGAGTTAGGTCACTAATTACTGGGACTTCCCAGGTGGCACTAGTGTTAAAGAACATGTCTGTCAATTCAGAACATGTAAGAGATGCGTGTTTGATCCTTGGGTTGGGAAGATCCCCTGGAGAAGGAAATGGCAACCTACTCTAATATTATTGCCTGTTTAATCCCATGGACAGAGGAGCCTGGTGGGCTACAGTCTATGGGGTTGCAAAAAGTCAGACATAACTAAAGTGACTTAGCACTCATGCATGCACTAATTATTAGAGAAAAGCAAATCAAATCAACAATGGGGTATCACCTCATATTGGTCAGAATGGCATCATCAGAAAAGCTACAAACAATAAATACGGGAGAGGGTGTGAACAAAAGGGAGTGCTTCTACACTGTTGGTGGGACTATAAATTGGTATAGCCACTATGGAGAACAGTTTGGAGTTTCCTTTAAAAAATAAAAATAGGCTAACATGTGATTCAGAAATACCACTCCTAGTCATATATCCAGAGAAAATCATAATTCAAAAAGATACATGCCTTTAGATGTTCATTGTAGCACTATTTACCATAGCCAGAACTTGGAAGCAACCAAATGTGCATCAACAGAGGAATAGATAAGAAGATGGGGTACATATATACAATTGAATATTACTTAGGCAGAGAAAGGAATTATTTAATGCCATTGACAGCAACATGAATGGACTTAGAAATCATTGGTGATTGAAGTCAGAAAGAGAAAGATAAATATCATGTGATAGCATTTGTATATAAAATCTAAAATAAAAAAGGGTACAAATGAGCTCATTTAACAAAACAGGAATTGAGTTACAGATGTGGAAAACTAATTTATGGTTACCAGGACTAAGGAGTGGAGGGATAAATTGGGAGATTGGAACTGACATATGCACACTACTATATGCTTTTGAAGTGTAGTGTTGGAGAAGACTCTGGAGAGTCCCTTGGACTTCAAGGAGCTCCAACCAGTCCATTCTAAAGGAGATCAATCCTGGGTGTTCATTGGAAGGGCTGATGTTAAAGCTGAAACTCCAATACTTTGGCCACCTCATGCGAAGAGTTAACTCATTGGAAAAGACTCTGATGCTGGGAGGGATTGGGGGCAGGAGGAGAAGGAGATGAGAGGATGAGATGGCTGGATGGCATCACCAGGTGGATGAACATGAATCTGAGTGAACTCCGGGAGTTGGTGATGGACAGGGAGGCCTGACATGCTGTGATTCATGGGGTCACAAAGAGTCAGACACAACTGAGCAACAGAACTGAACTGAATACATAAAATAGATAACTAACAAGAACCTGCTGGAAACTACTCAGTACTCTGTAGTGGCCTATATGGGGAAAGAATCTAAAATAGAGTGGATATATGTATAAGCATAAGTGTTTAATTTTGCTGTATATTTGAAACTAACACCACATTGTAAATCAACTATACTTCAATAAAAATTTTAAAGATAAAATAAAGTCTTTTAATTTGTTTATTCTTTTTCTCTTTTTTTTTGTTTATTTCCATTTTATTCTTAAAATGGAGAACACAGTATCTCACATTAGAAAAAAACATAAGGAAAATATTTTTGGGTAGTAATATAATTATTCTAAACATAATTATTTATACTCTAAAATAATTATTGTGGTCAGAGAAGATTCTTGACATGATTTCAATTTTTCTAAATTTACTGATGTTTGATTTGTGACCCAAGATGTAATCTATTCTAGAGAATGTTCCATGTGCACTTGAGAAGAAGGTGTATTCTTCTGCATTTGGATGGAATGTCCTAAAGATATCAAGGAGATCCGTCTCATCTAAGGTATCATTTAAGACTTGTGTTCCTTTATCAATTTTCTGTTTTGATGATCTAACCATTGATGTGAGTGGGATGTTAAAGTCTCCTACTATTATCGTATTACTGTTAATTTCTCCTTTTATGTCTGTGTTTGTCTTATGTACTGAGGTGCTCTTATGTTGGGTGCATAGATATTTACAATTGTTATGTCTTCCTCTTGAATTGCTCCCTTGATCGTTATGTAGTGTCCTTCCTTATTTCTTGTAATAGTCTTTACTTTAAGGTCTATTTTGTCTGATATGAGGACTGTTACTCCAGCTTTCTTTTGCTTTCCATTTTCATGGAATATATTTTTCCATCCTCTCAGTTTCAGTCTATATGTGTCTTTAGGTCTGAAGTGGGTTTCTTGTAGACAGTATATATATGGGTCTTTATTTTTTTAAACCATTCAGCCAGTCTGTGTCTTTTGCTTGGCACATTTAATCCATTTACATTTAAAGTAATTATTGATATATATGTTCTTATTGCCATTTCTTAGTTGTTTGGGGTTTGATTTTGTAGATCTTTTTCTTCTCTTGCATTTCTTGACTATATAAGTCCCTTTAACATTTGTTGTTAAGCTGGTTTAGTGGTACTAAATTCTCTTAACTTTGCTCGTCTGTAAAGCTTTTAATTTCTCCATCAATTTTGAATGAGATCCTTGCCAGGTAGAATAATGTTGGTTTTAGATTTTTCCCTTTCAGTACTTTCAATATATCCTGCCATTCTCTTCTGGCCTGAAGGTTCTGCTGAAAGATTAGCTGTTAAATGTATGGGGTTTCTCTTGTATGTTACTTGTTGCCTTTCCTTGCTGCTTTTAATATTCTTTTTTATGTTTAGTATCTTTAGTTTGATTGGTATGTATCTTGGTGTATTTCTCCTTGGGTTTATCCTATATGAGACTCTTTGCACTTCTTGGACTTGACTGACTCTTTCCTTTTCCATATTGAGGAAATTTTCAACTATAATCTCCTCAATAATTTTCTCATGCCCTTTCTTTTTCTTTTCTTCTTCTGGGAACCCTATAATTCAAATGCTGGTGCATTTAATATTGTACCAGAGGTCTCTGAAATTATCCTTTGTTCTTTCCATTTTTTTTTTTACTTTATTCTGCTCTCAGAAGTTATTTCCACCATTTCATCATCCATCTCACTTATCCATTCTTCTGCCTCAGATATTCTGTTACTGATTCTTTCTAGAGTATCTTAAATTTCAGTAATTTTGTTGTTTGTCTCTGTATATTTATTCTTTATTTCTTCTAGGTTTTTGTGAATTGATTCTTGCATTTTCTCCATTCTATTTTCAAGGTTTTAGATAAACTTTACTGTCATTATTCTGAATTCTTTTACCTATTTCCTCTTCATTTATTTGGACTTGTGTGTGTCTAGGTTGTTCCTTCATTTGAACAGTATTTCTTTTCCTTTTTATTATTTTCTTTTATTATATTTGAGGTCTCCTTTTCCCAAGCTTTGAGGTTGAATTATTTCTTCATTTTGGTTTCTGCCTTCATAAGTTCTGTTTAGTGGTTTGTGTGAGCTTCATGTAGGGCATGCCTTGCGCTTGTGTTCTGATAGGAAGAGATGAATTTTCTTCCTCTGACTGTCAGGGCTGAGTCAGGTGGTAATCATTATGCAGATGATTGGGTTTGTATTTTTGCTTTGTTTGTTGTTTGGATGAGGCGTCCTGCACAGGAAGCTACTGGCAGTTGGGTAATGTTGGGTCTTATATGCAAGTGGTTGCTTTTGTAGGAGTTCTATTTGATATTCCCAGGATTAGGAGTTCTCTGGTAGTCTAGGGTCTTGGAGTCAGCACTCCTACTCCAAAGGCTCAGGGCTTGATCTTTGGCCGGGAGTGGAGATTCCTCAAGTGGTTCATTATGGCATTAAAAGGGATTGAAACAAATACACAAAAATGAGAAACAGAAGATGCACCCCAGACAAATGGCAATTACAAAATCAGGCAAATAATAACTAAAATAATGAAATATACACAGACACATATACACCCATAAGCAAAACCAAAACAGTCCAAAAAACAAAAAACAAAGTACAATGGATTAACACAGAAAACAAAGGAAACCAAAAATGATATCCACCAGTTAAGAGCAAAACTAACTAAAGCACAAACTGGAAAACAAAACTAAAGAAGGTGCCAACTGGAGAATAAAGCAATAAAAACAAAACTAACAAATATGGTGAGAAAAAGACAGAATAGAAAATCAAAGTTAAATAGAGGTAGATGAAGATTTGTATATATTAAAGATTAACTGTAATGGGAAAAGAACAGTCAGAAAAACAAACAAAGAAATATAGAAAAAATAATGTTTTTAAAATTAAAATGAGAAAGATATAAAAAGAAAAGAAAAGCAAAAACTCCACAGAACAGCAAAAAGCCAATGTAGAGGCAGAAGTATATGGTAGAAATAAAAACTGTGATTGAAAAAAATTTTTCAAAAGCTTAAATAGATTTAATAGTACTAATAAAATCGACAACTACAACAATGGAGGGAGGGAGGGGAAAAAAGTGGGAAAAAAAAGAAAGAAAAAATCCAGAAGCAACTATAGAACAAGTCAAAATATAAGAAAATAAATGTTTTTCTTGAGTCTCTGCTGTCAGCATTCTTTGCCTAGTTGGGTGTCACAGTCCGCTTCGCCTCCCTACAATGCCCTCCAACACTGGGCTGGTCTCTGGACCTGCTCTGGGGGCAGCTCATACTCTAACCTGGTCCTATTCCTGTGTATTCTTGCCTACAAGGTCCAAAGCTGTCAGAATTAGTGTATTTTCTTTTGTGAGAACTCTCATTGTCTTTTTATATATTCCATAGACACAGAGTCTGCCTAGTTGATCGTGTGGATTTGATCTGCAGCTTATACAGCTGGTGAGGTTTTGGGTTGTCTTCCTTAGCCACACTGCCCAGGTCAAAGGGACCCTGGCAGCACCAAGTACTTAGGAGAGCCTGTGGCTTGGGCAGCAGGAAATAGGGTGCTCTAGAAGGGTATGACAACCCATTCTAGCATTCTTGCCTGGAGAATCCCCCAGAGAAGCCTAGCAGGCCACAGTCCACAGGATCCCAAAGAGTTGGACACGACTGAAATGGCCATGGTACATACACAGGACTTTTCTTAGCCTCTGGCAGCTCTGTTCCAATGGGGATCATGCATGTAGTTGGTGCGGTTGCTTGGATCACAGGGACCGTGGCAATACCTGTTAATACAGGAGGGCCAGCGGCTATTGTCACAGGAGATATGGTATTACTAAGGCTTTTTCTAGCCTATGGCAGCTCTGCCCGCTTGAGAATTAAGCATGAAGATGATGCAGCTGCTTGGAGGGGGTGGGGGGCGCTGTGGGCAGGGAGTAGTCCTCTGGAGGCACCAAGTGTCCAGCGACACAGACTACCTCCACCACAGGAGCTATGGCCCTGTCAGTCTTTTTTTCTAGCTTCAGGCAACTGGCAATCAGAAGGCCTCTTTGACTGGTCCTCTCCATTGCTTCACCCATTCAGACATTTAGAAGACTCCCCTGGCTGGGGTCCTTCTGCACTGTTCAGCTCAGCAGGCACATAAATGTGCCACCACCCGCCCCTACCCAGCTGGGGTCCTGCTCTGATGTCAGAGCATCAGGCACTAAAAGGGCTCCACTGGCAGGGGTCCTTTGCTGTTGTTCAGACATGTCAGGTGCTTGAAGGGCCAGCCTCTCTATTGTTCAGCTGCTGGTGCTAGTGTGTGGAGAGAGACAGCGATTATGATGATGGCTCCACCCCCTATGCGTGACTCAACGACATTGCCTTGCCTCCACGCTGCCTGGTTTTCCTCCACAGGCATTTCCTACCTTAATATCCCTTCTCACTTCCCCTTGGGTGCTCTCCCCATAGTCAGCAGCCGACCTTGCCCTGGGATTGCTCCACAATCCCTATGCTCCAGTTCCCGGCCACTGTGCCTTCTGACCCGTGTCCCTGTCTGGGGTACGTATGGCTATGACAAGGATTGTCGGTGTGCTTCTCATTCCATTTAGGCTGTCACAGATCAGCGGCTTCATTCTCAGCCTCAAATACTTCTCCTCTGTTCTAAACAATTGCCCTGATGTGGGGATCAGACCCCTGCTTCAGTTCCCCTACCCGCTGGAGTAGGTCCAGTCCTACTAACTCTCCTCTTTTTCCCTCTACTTCTTTCATCCTACCGAGTTTTGGGTGGTTCTATATATTTTTTCCCAGTGGTCAGGTACTCCTGCCTGCTCTCAACTGGTGTTATGCAAGCAATTCTGGATCTGAGGTATATTCCTGAAGTATTTGCAGAGAGAGATGTACTCCACATCCACCTACTCCTCCTCCACCTTGTTTTCCTGTATTTTGGTGCCTTGAAAATTCCGTGCTGTCTTCCTGCCAGGGTTTCTCAACCTTGTTAGTTTCTCTCACCTAGTCTGGGATCAGAGGGCTGTATTGTCAAGTAATTCTGGAAAGTTTGTGCACCGTTATTCCCCTTTACTATATCACAATCCAATGTAAGCACATTAAAAACAATAAGAAATATTTGGCTTAACATCATCTAGCCCCCAAATTCCCAAACTTATTTCTGACTCTTGCTCTTCAAAAAATACCTACTGTACCTCATAGAACTGGAGTTCTGTGATGATACTTTGGGGACCAAGATAGTATGTCACAATCTTGCCTTTGATTTCATAAAAATCTCTGAGAGCCATGGGCTCCCTTCCTTTGTGCAAGAGATACCAATGAGTAAGAGCTGGCTCCAAAGGACTTGCTGTCTTATAGCTCTCCCTCTCTTTCCCTGGATATTCCTGTACCCCCAACCCTGAAAAGGAATTCCACATTATGTCAACTAGATGAGTATATTTATTCTCAGCCAGTGATACTAGAGATGAGGGAGTGACTCTCCAAGCATAGAACTGGCAGAATTGATAGACATAGTAACAAGCTGGATATAGGGTTGATATAGATTATTTATGTCCCCCAAAATTCATACGTGGAAACCTAATCCGCAATGTGTTGGTACTTAGAGGTGGGAAATTTGGGAAGTGATCAGTTCAAGAGGGTAGAATACACATGAATAGGATCAGTGCCCTTTGAAAAAGGACCTCGGAGAACTCCCTTGACCTTTCTACCTCCAGTGAAATGATGATTGTCTCGAACCAAGAATCAGGCTCTCACTAAACATCAAATCTGCCAGTACCTTAATACTGGTATTCCCAGCCTCCAGAACTGTCAGACATAAATTTCCACTGCTTGTAAACCAACAGTAGATGGACTGAGACAGGTGTGAAGGAGAAGATGAAATCAAAGATGACTGTGGTGTTGAGTCCATTCATAAAGAAAGAAAATGGAAAGAGAGGTAGAATGTATTATTGTGTGCTCACCATATCAAGCTCTGTTTTACACTCTGGGAACAGAGAAATGAACAAAGATAATTTTTATTTTTACCTGTCCAGGTTATGGAGCAATGGAATATCTGGTCAGAGTCACCTGAAAAATTCACAAATGGCCTTCAGGCAGACAGAACCACATGAGCAATACACTTTAAATTACTCTTATAAATTTACTTCTTGACCAAGACTTACAGTTTAACAGTTGTCCCCTTATTAAAGCACTCTCTCTTAATCTACTGTTTAAAATACATGTGCTTTCTGCTCTCAGGAGCCCTGTAAGGCAGCACAAAGAACATACAATGAACAGAGGGAGGGAATGAGCTCTGATTCCTACTTCAGTCTTTTCAGTCACAAAAACAGAAGAGAAAATTCACAAGCAGCATAAGAAACATTTGAATGAGATGTACATATTATCAGCGTTTGATATGCACTGAGAACCTTCAAGATATAAAACTCTGTGTTGGGCGCTTTATGAATGCTATCTCATTCTAAGATGCACTTTTTTCAGCCTTGTAAATAATTGAAAACATGCCATAGAGGTCTCTCTGTTCTATTAAGGAGGTAAATGTGTGTTTTGCAAATACAAATAAGATTTCAACAAGAGGCTTACTAATTTTTCTGTGATCAGTTATCCCTAAGATATAGAAAAAACAGAATCAGACCTAGTTGCAAACTATAAGAGGTCTATTAACAAATATATTCACTCTTTTATACAACATGAGTGCATTCTTGAATTGATTTTTTGGAAATCTATATGTTACACTTAAACCTGAGGGAGAAGTTTAACCTGCAGAACATTTTATAGCAGAATGCCAAGTTAAAGGTCTTTTCTCCTGTGACATCAAGCAAGGAGGTCAACCAAGGGTCATTTTTCATTTCTTCTTTTGCTCTTCTATGGTTTACAATTTTTCAACAATGAAAATGGGACGGGGAGGTGGGGCAGGCAAGAAAAGGACAGGACTATGGAATTATTTTGGTAAAGTCTCTTAAAACCCCAAATATAAACAGTTGCAAAAACCAGTTGCTAAAAGTTAATATTGATTTTTTTAATGTGATAAAACAACTACAGCTATGCCTGATCTGATCTCCTTCTGTTCATTTAAGATAAAAGAACACTACAGGAAGAACTTGAGGTATTCTTCCTTACTGTCAGCATCCCCCATCTCTTCTCAAATTGTGTTGCTGCTGCTGCTGCTGCTGCTGCCAAGTCTCATCAGTCGTGTCTGACTCTGTGCGACCCCATAGACAGCAGCCCAACAGGCTCCTCTGTCGCTCAGATTCTCCAGGCAAGCATACTGGAGTGGGTTAGGGTTAATGAAGGTCAACTCATATGTTTGAGTCCATTTGGCCAGTCCCTGGTCTTGATGTAAAACCTTTTGTAATTACAAGGCTTTAAACTATCCATAAGCCTTGACAAGACTTTTTTCCCAGAAGCAAATTATCTCTTCAATCTCTCCCAAAAGACTCAACTCTGAATATCTGATTCACCATCTTCATGATTAATGGATGGCAAAAAGAGCAAAGATGCATAAAAACAACAACAAAACAGCCTGCAAAAGATCAGCCATACAAGCAGGAATCAAAATCAGATGACTTGAAGAGGAAATCTAAAGAGGGTTGAGAGAAATAATAGACTTAGGAATCAGACAGGCCTGATTTTGAATCCCAGCTTTATC
>SJYC01009259.1:0-20868 GCA_006408675.1 Madoqua kirkii
ATAGAATTAAACAATAGGCATCATCCACATTTTCCCAGAAGAGATGGGATGGAGAGGTTAATAAGAATTTATTCATGTCTTCATTCATTCAGATTTACAACCTGCCTAACTCTATAACAGAATTCCAGGAGGTGAGGTTTCCTATAGCACAAGCAGGCTGGGGAGTGCAGTCTATACTGAAGGCTCTTTGAATATAATGAATAATACATATGATATGGTTATTGCTGTTTATACTTTAGAAAATTAAAGTTCTGGAGATGGATGGTCATCATGGTGGCACAAAAATGTCAGCATACTTAATATTGCCAAGATGTAAATTTAAAATGGTTCAAATGATAAATTTTACATTCTTTATATCACATTACAATTTTAAAAATTAATATTTATTTTTCCTTTCTTAACTTCAGGTATTGCCCCTGACATTCACATAAGAAAAAAAAATTGACACTAAGGCTATTTGGTTATTGCTGTTTATACTTTAGAAAATTAAAGTTCTGGAGATGGATGGTCATCATGGTGGCACAAAAATGTCAGCATACTTAATATTGCCAAGATGTAAATTTAAAATGGTTCAAATGATAAATTTTACATTCTTTATATCACATTACAATTTTAAAAATTAATATTTATTTTTCCTTTCTTAACTTCAGGTATTGCCCCTGACATTCACATAAGAAAAAAAAATTGACACTAAGGCTATAGCCCTCCATCACAAAACAAAACAAATTTTACATGGAAAAATGTCATTTCTCAATTATGTTGAGCATGAAAATTAGCAGGTACTTTTAAAATATGAGTGAAATATTTATCATCCCCTGGCAGTGTGTGTTTATGCACTTAGTCATGCAATGATATCAGTAAGTTTAGGTTTTACAAGTCAAGTCAGCCCTCTACAACAGAACAGAGATTATAATGACTCCAGGCTACAGAAAGGACATTGTAGCTGCTGCTCAACTCCTTACCTGTACATCAACCACACTTGCAAAATGCACCATTCTCATTTAAAAACTGTAACTTTTAACCAAAGCATTCATATTTTTGTTAATATAAGACAACTAGGGATTTCCACTTAAAATCACCCAGCACAAGCAGTGATCCTCTTAGTAGTCCTTGGAAGTGCTAGTAAATAACTTCTATTCACAGACTTACTATAAAAGTTTGCCCACATCCCAGAACAGAGGCTGCACTAAGATTCAGATTCCATCAGTGGAACAGGACACCGAAGGCACACAGTAAGGGCTCAAACATTTCTCCAATAATCACCTACTTGCCACTACTCAAGTACATCTCAAAACTATTTTCCTTAACTCTCGTACTTCCTGGCGGCACTGCTTCAAATTCACTGGGCCAGGACCACATCTCCTCTTTCTTGTTTAGAAAAATTAGGCCAGATTTTAAGGAAACTATATGGCTAAAAGAATGGAAAAGTCATTTTTTAGGTTATTCCCTAAAAAGTTGTCTTTTCCCTCCTAATAGCATGTGGATTTGAAAGGTGACTTCACAACCATTTGGTTTAACTTCTAGATTTACTGAAGAGCTACACTGTATTTTCCCCTCATGGATCACTGCCTTGTCAAGGCAAAGGGGCTTGTGTAACTCAATGAAGCTATGGGCCATACCATGTAGGGCCACCCAAAATGGACAGGTCATATGGAAATTTCAGACAAAATGTCATCTACTGGTGGAGGGAATGGCAAACCACTCCAGTATACTAGCTGTGAGAACTGTATAAAATGAACTGTATAAAAAGGCAAAAAAAATCTGACACAGAAAGATGAGCCCCTTAGGTCTAAAGGTGTCCAATATGCTATTGGGAAAGAGAGGAGGACAACTACTAATAGCTCCAGAAAGAATGAAGCAGCTGGGCCAAAGCAGAAATGTCCCTCCATTGTGGATGTGTCTGGTGATGAAAATAAAATCTGATGCTATAAAGAACAGTATTGTGTAGGACCCTGGAATCTTAGATCCATGAATCAAGGTAAACAGGAAGTGGTTAAGCAGGAGATGGCAAGTGGAAACATGGACATCTTAGGAATCACTCAACTGAAATGGATGAAAATGGGTGAATTTAATTAAGATGACCATTATATCTGCTACTGTAGGCAAGAATCTCATAGAACAAATGGAGTAGCCCTCATAATCAACAAAAGAGTCTGAAATGCAGTACTTGGATACAACCTTAAAAATGACAGAATGATCTCGGTTTGTTTCCAAGGAAAACCATTCAACATCACAGTAATCCAAGTCTATAACCCAACCATCAATGCCAAAGAAGCTGAAGTTGATCAGCTCCATGAAAACCTAGAAGACCTTCTAGGACTAACACCAAAAATGATGTCCTATTCATCATAGGGGATTGAAATGCCAAAGTAGGAAGTCAAGAGATACCTGGAGCAACAGGCAAGTTTGGCCTTGGAGTACAAAACGAAGCAAGGCAAAGGCTAAAAGAATTCTACCAAGAGCACATACTTATCATAGCAAACACTCTTTTTCAAGAACACAAGAGATGACTTTACACATGGACACTACCAAATGGTCAGTATTGAAATCAGGTTGATTACATTCTTTGCTGCTGAGGCTGAAGAAGCTATATACAGTTAGAAAAAACAAGACCTGAAACTGACTATGGCTTAGATCATCAGATCCTCATAGCAAAATCCAGGCTTAAGTGAAAGAAAGTGGGGCTTTCAGGTATGACTAGGCTTGAAAGGTATGACTTAAATCAAATGCCTTATAAATATACAGTGGAAGTGATGAATAGATTCAAGGGATTTGATATAGTAAACAGAGTGCTTGAAAAATATGGACAGAGGCCTATACAATAATAATTGTATAGGAGGTAGCAGACAAAACCATCCCAAAGAAAAAGAAATGCAAGAATGCAGAGTGGTTGTCTGAGGAGGCTTTACAAATAGTTGAGGAAAGAAGAGAAGTGAAAAGCAAGAGAGAAGGTGAAAGGTACATACAACTAAATGCAGAGTTCCAGAGAGAAGCGAGGAGAGACAAAAAAGCCTTCTTCAATGAACCATGCAAAAAAATAGAGGAAAACAACAAAAAGGGTAAGACTAGAGACAATTCAGACAACTACAATGGTGTAGTCTCTCATTCAGAGCTAGACAACTTGGACTGTGAAGTCAAGTGGACCTTAGGAATCATTGCTGCCAATGAAGCTGGTGGAGGAGAGGGAATTCCAGAAGAGTTGTTTAAAATCCTAAAAGATGATGCTATTAAAGTGCTGTACTGAATATATCAGCAAATTTGGAAAACCCAGCAGCACCCAAGGAAAGGTCAATCCTTATCCCCGTTCCCAAGAAGGGAAATACTAAAGACTGTTGCACTCATCTCTCATGTTAGTAAGGCTATGCTCAAAATCTTCCAAACTGGGCCTAGTATTACATGAAATGAGAACTTCCTGATATTCGAGTTGGATTTAGAAAAGGGCAGAGGATCCAGAGATCAAATTGTCAGCATTCACTGGATCATAGATAAAGCAAGGGAATTCCCAGAAAATATCTACCTCTGTTTTATTAATTATGTTAAAGCCTTTGACAGTGTGCATCATAACAAACTGTGGAAAACTCTTAAAGTGATGGGAATACCAAACCATCTTACCTGTCTCATGAGTAATATGTATGCTTCTTAAGAAGCAACAGTTAGAACCCTGTATGGAACAACTGACTGATTCAGGATTGAGAAAGGATTATGACAAGGCTGTTTATTGTTACTATGTTTATTTAACTTACACATAGAGCACATCATGCGAAATGCTGGGTTAGATGAGTTACAAGCTGGAATCAAGATTGCCAGGAGAAATATCAACAACCTCAGATATGCAGATGATACCACTCAAAGGCAGAAAGTGAAGAGGAACTAAAGAGCTTCTTGATGAGGGTGAAGGAGAGTGAAAAAGACAGCTTGAAACCCAATATTTAAAAAACAAAGATCATGGCATCTGGTCCCATCATTTCAGTTCAATTCAGTTCAGTCACTCAGTCGTGTCTGACTCTTTGTTACCCCATGAATCGCAGCACGCCAGGCCTCTGTGTCCATCACCATCTCCCAGAGTTCACTCAAACCCATGTCCATTGAGTCGGTGATGCCATCCAACCATTTCATCCTCTGTCATCCCTTTCTCCTCCTGCCTCCAATCCCTCCCAGCATCAGAGTGTTTTCCAGTGAGTCAACTCTTCTCATGAGATGGCCAAAGTACTGGAGTTTCAGCTTTAGCCTCATTCCTTCCAAAGAAATCGCAGGGCTGATCTCCTTTAGAATGGACTAATTGGATCTCCTTGCAGTCCAAGGGACTCTCAAGAGTCTTCTCCAACACCACAGTTCCAAAGCCTCAATTTTTTTGGTGCTCAGCTTTCTTCACAGTCCAACTCTCACACCCATACATGACCACTGGAAAAACCATAGCCATGACTACTGCTGGATCATGGAAAAAGCAAGAGAGTTCCAGAAAAACATCTATTTCTTCTTTATTGACTATGCCAAAGCCTTTGACTGTGTGGATCACAATAAACTGGTCCCATCACTTCATGGAAAATAGTAGAGGAAAATGTGGAAGCAGTGACAGATTTCCTCTTCTTGGGCTCTAAAATCACTATGGGTGGTGACTGCATCCATGAAATTAGAAGACAATTGCTTCTTGGCAGGAAAGCCATGACAAATCTAGACAGTGCATTAAAAAGCAAAGTCATCTCTTTGCTGACAAAGGTCCATATAGTCAAGGCTCTGCTCTTTCCAGTGGTCATATACAGATGTGAGAACTGGACAATAAAGAAGATAGAGCACTGAAGAATTGATGTTTTATCACTGTGGTGCTGGAGAAAACTCTTGAGAGTCTATTGGAAAGCAAGGTGATCAAACTGGTCAATCTTAAAGGAAATCAACCCTGAGTATTCTTTCGAAGGACTGGTGCTGAAGCTGAAGCTCCAATACTTTGGCCACCTATATGAACAGGTGACTCATTGGAAAAGACCCTGATGCTGGGAAAGATTGAGGGCAGGAGGAGAAGAAGGTGACAGAGGATGAGATGGTTGGATGGCATCACTGATTCATTGGACATAAACTTGGGCAAACTCTGGGTGATGGTGAGGGACAGAGAATCCTGAGGTGCTATAGTTCACAGGGTTGTGAATAGTTGAACACAACTTTGTGAATGAAAAAAACACTGTAATTCATATAAGAAACTTCCCTTAAGGAAAGTTATTATTACTACAGGAAAACAACAATCCACTATTATATGCTTAGTAGGTTTCTGGCAGGCAGGGAAGATGGTCTTCAGAGGCTCTGGTCACTATCAGAAGTCCCATCATCACAAGCATGACTGGGTCTTCACTCAGATGCACAGACACTTCTCTGCAATCCATCAACAACCAATCATTGTGAAGCTCTGGAAATCAGGCTCTTGTTCTGCCCTTTGGAAGTGTTCAGAACTAATGGTTTCTCCTTTCAACTCCATTGACTTCATTCAGAAAATCATTGAAAACATTAATATTGGGAAGACAAGAGTGTACTGTTAGTGTTTGGAAGACAAAAGAAGAACAAAATCATTCAAAGATTTCAAAAATTGAATTTACTCCTTTTGCATACTTTTCACTGCTCCCAGTACCCTAAAGTCCTTGGAGCCACAGCAACTGTGAGGATGTTCATTTAGAGTTTAGCAGCATGGAGCCGGAGCCAGGGTTTCTAGGTTCAAATCCTCTCTACCACTTCGTAACTGTGTGATGGTGAGCAAGTTAATCGAACATCTTTGTACCTAGGTTTCCCCAGCTGTAAAATTGGGCTGGTGGTAATTTAGTCACTAAATTTGTTCGACTCTTGTGGCACCATGGACTGTAGACCACCAGGCTCTTCTGTCCATGGGATTTTCCAGGCAAGAATACTGGACTGGGTTGCCATTTTCTTCTGCAGAGAATCTTCCCAACCCAGGGGTTGGACCTGTGCCTCCTGCATTGCAGGTGGATTCTTCACCACTGAACCATCAGAGAAACACTGTAAAATTGGGCTAATGATATTCAATAGTGTCTACCTCACAAGGTTTCTAAGATTAAATGCATTATTGTCTATAAAGTAGTTAGAACACTATTCAACAGATATTTACATGGCATGTAATAACTGTTGTATAAAATAAATCCTTACTCTGCCCTCACAGAAATTCATCATTGTCTATCAGTTACCAAGTCTTATTGATTCTGCTTTCTAAATACCTCCCAAATCTATCCCTTTCTTTTGATTCCCAGGGTTCTGGTTTTGTCTGTTTTTTGTTGTTTATTTTATGGTTTGCTGCTCTGGTGTTAGTCACTCAGTTGTGTCTGACTCTATGGGCTGTAGTCCAGTAGGCTCCTCATTCATACTGGAGTGAGTGGCCATTTCCTTCTCGAGAGGATCTTCCTGACCCAGGGATTGAACCCATGTCTCTTGTGTCTCCTGCATTGGCAGGCATTTCTTTACTGTCTGAGCCACAGTGATTTTGCTTTCTAGGTGCCTTCCAAATCTGTCCCCTTTTTCTGACTCCCAAGGTTCTTGTTTTGTCTGAGACTTCATCACTTCTTGCCTGGTTGACTGTAACCCAGATCAGTTCTTACAATCTTATGACACCACTCTCACGCCGCTAGTGGCAAGGTTCAAACCCATGGCATGCTATCTCAGGTCCTTCACACTTTGATCCCAGAAGTTTTCCAGTCTCATCTCAAGTCACCCTTCTCCCATCACTTGTGCCCCAACTACTCCTGCATGCCACATTCTATCATACAGCCATGCTTTCTCACACAAAATTTTCTCTGTCTTGAATGTCAGCCCAACATACTCCTGTCTACTTTCTAAACTCCTACATATCCTGCAGCCTCCATCTAAAGTATCCTCTTGTCAATGACATCTTCTCTGACTCCCCTGGGGCAAAATTAGTTTCTCCCACTACAGTATCCTACAGCTCATTCAATATTCTGTTATTAAGCTGCATATCAGTTGTAATGTAACCATGTATCTACCAGAGTATGAAAGCGAGGCCATATGTCATCATACATTCATTTATTCAATCACAGTGAGGTTGGAGACAAATTTATAAACAAGGCACACTTGATCTCAGTCTCTGTGGAGCTTATGATCAAGTACCCAAGAAATAAACAAACAGACAAATAAATAATTATCAAGTCTAATGAGTATCAAGAAGGAAAAAACATGCTTCTGTGGTGGAGAAAAACAGGGAGTGACATTTCTACTTCCTCAGTACTAACGATGCTCTCTGGCTCATATGCCCTCATCAATGCAGTCAGATTGGCAGAGACCATTGTGATTACTCATTTTAGTTATCAAGTGATTGATTTCATTTCAACCCTAATCCCAAGATTCGCACAAATATATCCCTACAATAAGACATAATCACTATGGCAACTATTTACTTCCTATTGTAAAACATTCACAGATCCTGGCCATTCATCAACTAGTAGATGTCGAGGGAAGTAGAGGGAAATTTCAGTCTTTCAGAAACGTGAGTCTACATCAGAGCCAGACAAAAATTTGTGGACTCTAAATCCTGGTCTTAAATTAGCATGAGCCCTAAAGGACATCTGAAGTGAGCAGTGGTTTTTCAAAGTATGGCCCCTGGACCAGCACCAGCATCACTTGGGAAATTGTTAGAAATGTAAATTCTCAGAGTCTGCCTCAGGCTTACTAAATTAGAAGTTCAGCAAGGGGTCTGTCAAACTTAAAAAAAAAAAAAAAAAAAAAACCTTTAGATGATACTGATACAAACTTTAGTTTCAGAGCTATAGATATAAATCTAAATCTTGCATAACTTGTCACACTACTCCTCCTCTGAGTAGGATTAAAATGGAAAGAGACATTCCAGGTATGTCATATTAACTTTCTGACCTCGTGTCTCCAAGCTCTCTGGCAACTTAATCTTATGAAAGTACTTGCCATTTCCTCATTATGCCAGCTTCTGTGCCCTGAATTATTGCTTTTGCCTAAAAAATTAATAAATCTTACATGCCTTTAAGATCGAGTTCAAATTCCAGCAACTCTGGGATGGCTTATTAAACTTCTCCAGCAGAACTAATCACTCTCCTTTTGTCATTTTATAGTGTGTTGTATATATTTTCCACATAGTCTCATCATATTATATGGTTATTTGTGATATACACAAATTTCACGGTTTCTTCCTTGCCCACAGTTCCTAAAAGAGCATCTCTCTATAAGTAGAGATCTCTATAAGTAGAGATGCCCACTCACCAGGAGTGCAGACCTCACCCCCAAAGCAGGTAATACAGGCTCACTCATAACTTGAGTGGTCTAGTTCAAATAAATGTTAGACTATTCTAGATTCTCTGACTTGAGAATCTGAACTGAGACATCAAATTGACCATTGATTTGCAGGGGGACATAAAGCAACAGAGTGGAGACATAGATGGGGCCAAGGTGAAGAATCCATGGGGTCATAAATGACTCAGAAGTACAGCAAGGAATCCTATCTTCCATGAGAGGGGAAAGAGGCAGATGTGCAGAGGAGAGCAGGGCGATCTTCTTGAGAAGTGGAATGTGACTGCAGTTTCTAATGGTATTCTACTGTCTTTCAAGTTCATGAGAAGATTTTTAAATATTGTAAACTTCACTTTACTTGAGTAGTTGTGAGGGTCTTCAGTTTCTTGTAGTCACTGGAGCAGTGAATAAATAATAAGCTTCCAAGTAGTGGCACAGGCTTCTCAGGTGGTGCTGGTTGTAAATAATCGGGCTGCCAATGCAGGAGATGCAAGGGACATGGGTTTTCATCCCTGGGTCAGGAAGATCCCCTGGAGAAGGAAGTAGCAACGTGTTTTAGTGTTCTTGCTTGAGAAATCCCATGGACAGAAGACCCTGGCAGGCTACAGTCCATGAAGCCGCAGAGTTGGACATGACTGAATGAGTAAATGGTGGCACAAAACACCCACCGTGTTGTTATACTGTAGGTTCTGTGGGTGAGGAATTAGGATTTGGCTCAGCAGGAATGACCTGTCTCCTTTTCATACTCCCTGAAGTATTGGGCCTCAGCTGTGAATATCTGAAAGGCTAGAGGCTTGGAAAGATCTGGAAGCTTCTTCACTCCATAATATGTTGTCTTGGTTGAGACTGTCAATTGAAATGCCTACACACAATCTTCCATATTACTTGGGCCGCCTCACAACATAGCAGCCTCAGAATAGACATACATTTTATGTGATAGTTCAGGGCTTCAGGAGCAAGTATTCCAATACTTTAGGCAGAATATGTACAACCTTTTACAACCTAGGCTTGGAAGTCACACTACTTCCATGGTACCCTATTCATCAAAGCACATACAAGCCAGCACAGAATACAGGGGAGGAGAGATAGAACACATCTCTTTATGGGAGGAATGTCAGAGAATTTGTCACCATGCTTTAAAATCATCACAGTGTGCTAATAATGGGCTTCTTTTCAAAAGCAGGCTGTGTTCACTGATTACAGCTGTGAGGAATAAGACCTCACACACAAAAAGAGAAAATATGGCATTTGCAGATGTCTTACACTTCAATCTACTGAATCTCTTCATAACTATAGAAATGAAATGGTGTCATTTCAGTATTCTTGAAGTGTACAGAGGTTGGGGTAATATACAGTCTTGCCAAAATTTATTGAGATATGGGATTAGGACTAACATAATTTATGTTGGCTTATAATGTACAAAGAACTCAAATACTTCAATAAAAAAGAATGCAAATAACCTAATAAAATAGATATAAATAGACACCTCATCAAAGGAGATATACTGATGGCTAATAGCACACAAAAAGATAATTATCATCAGTAATTAGAGAAATGCAACCTTATACTTCACACCCTCTAAAATGGCTGTAATAGTAAAGACAGACAGTAACATATGTTGGTGAGGACACAGGGAACCCTAGCCTTCATGTATTACTGGCGAGAATGTAAAATGATGCAGCTGCTTTGGAAAACAGCTTGATGGTATCTTAAAGAGTTAACCATGAATATACCATATTCCACTTTTAGTAGACTCTTATGTATCTTCTCAAGTGAAACAAAAACACAGAGATTTGGACGTGATTTTTCTTAGCCAAGTTATTAAAAAATAGCCAAATATTGAAAGCAACCTAAATATCCATCAACAAGTGAGTGGATAAATAAAAGGTGATACAGTCATATAATGAAATACTATTCAACACTTAAATTTTTTTTAATTTAATAATGATTGCTTTACAGAAATTTGGTGTTTTCCATCAAACCTCAGTATGAATCAGCCATAGGTATACATATATTCCCTCACTTTTGAACCTCCCTCCCATCTCCCTCCCCATCCCATCTCCCTCCCCATCCCATCTCCCTCCCCATCCCATCCCTCTAGGTTGATACAGAGCCCCTGTTTGAGTTTCCTGAGCCATACAGCAAATTCCCATTGGCTATCTAGTTTACATATGGTAATGTAAGTTTTCATGTTACTCTTTCCAAACATCTCACCCTCTCCTCTCCTCTCCTTTCCTCATGTCCCTAAATCCATTTCTATGTCTCTTTCTCCATTATTGACCTATAAATAAATTCTTCAATACCATTTTTTCTAGATTCTCTATACATGTGTTAGAATATGGTATTTATCTTTCTCTTTCTGACTTTCTTCAACATTAGAAAGAAATAAACTACTGATAAATGCTATGACATGGATTAAGCCTAAAAATCATTAAGAGAAAAGAAGCCACTTAATATGAGGCCACATATTACTTAAATGGAATTTCCAGAGAAGGCAAATCTCTGAAGACTAAAAGCAGTTATTTGTTGCCTGGGTGGATGGATAGTAAGGAGAATTAAGAGTAAATAGGCATAAGTTATTTTATCAGGGTAAAAGAAATGTTTTAAAACTGATTTGTGTGGAGAAGGAAATGGCAATCCACTCCAGTGTTCTTGCCTAGATAAACCCATGGACAGAGAAGCCTAGTAGGTTACAGTCCACGGGGTCGCAAAGAGTCGGACATGACTGAGCGACTTCACCACATCTGGCTCCCTAGCACCCAGGCCACTCCACCTCCTTTCTCTCTAAAATAAAAGTGTTAAAAAAAAAAAAAAACTGATTTATGATGATGGTTGTACCACTTGGTGAATTTATTTTGAAAGTCATTGAAATATACTTAAAATAGGCCATTTATACACTATATAAAATTTGCTTCAATTGGTTATAAAAATAAATTTATTTTTGAAAAGAATATATTCAAAATTTGCTTTATTTTTATTTTACTTTTCTGAATTGATCTTGATTTCTGAATATGCAACACATATAGAGTGAACTTTAGAAAGATATATTTATTCTGTCAAAGAACTAGACTTATGAGACCACAAGAGAATAACGTGCATGCTGGCTGGCAGTTGATCATGACTAATTGATTGAGGCCAACGAGTGCAGAGATTAAGAGCAAGGTTTGGAGTCAGATAGACTAAGGATCAAATCTTGCCTCCACTTCCATTTACTTGATGGGTAAAATTGACTAAATTTCTAGATGACAGTTTGTTCACATACAAAACGAAGATTAAGCAAATCTCAAAGGATTGTCAAAATTAAATGAGATCATGTTTTGGAAACACATATAAATGGTAGCTATGAACCATTACTGAGTGATATAATAGTAATTTCCCCATTTATTAAAAATATGTTTTAGAAGGTTGTTGATTTTTTTTTTTTTCTGGTAAACAGCCTGAGGTGACTTCGAGAAATGGTTCACTATTCACTTGACCCAGAAAATCCCACCAAATCATGCAAATCAAGAGCTTTGAATCCTTGTGTTCACTTTTAGAACCCTCATGAAACCATCCAGGCCATCAAGGGTATGCATGTCTGAAAAGCCACCACGTTTCTGAAGGATATCCCTTTACAGAAGCAATGTGTGCCATTTCGTTGTTACAATGGTGGAGTTGGTAGGCGTATACTGGCCAAGTAGTGAGGCTGGTCAGTGGCCCCAAAAGAGTAATGAATTATTACTGAATCTGCTCAAAAGTGCAGAGAGTAACACTGAACTTGGTGGTGCTAGTGGTAAAGAACCTGCCTGACAGTGCAGGAGACATAAGAGAACCAAGTTTGATCCCTGTGGCAGAAAGATTCCCTGGAGGAGGAAATGGCAATCCATTCCAGTATTCCTACCTGGAGAATCCCATGGACAGAGAAGTCTGGCAGGCTATAGTCCACAGGGTTGCAAAGAGTTAGACACAACTGAACTGACTTAGTGTGCAAAGCTGAATTTAATGTAGATGTAAATGTAGAGTCTCTGGTCATTGAACATAGCCAGGTGAACAAAGCCTTCAAGATGTGGTGCAGAACTTACAGAGCTCATGGTCAAATCAACCCATACATGAGCTCTCCTCACCACATTGAGATGATACTTACTGAAAAAGAGGATTGTTCCTAAACCAGAAGAGGAGATTGCACAGAAGAAAAACATATCCCAGAAGAAATTGAAGAAACAAAAACTCATGGCTCAGGAATAAATGAAGCAAATAAAAATAAATGAAAATAAAATTAAAAATATCTCTAAAAATTTAACTATAGATTTTGTATTTCAGTGCTTAATAGACACTCAGTAAATGTTAACCATTTTTTAAAAGCCCATATAACTCTTGCTACATTGTCTCAATATATATAAATTAAAGCTTAATCCAACTCTCTTCTTGTCTCCAAATCATATTAGATATCCTTTTTTCTTTCTTTCTTTCTTTTTTAACTGACTCGTTTGTACTCAGTTGTTTCTAGGGCTAAGAAACATAACTATAAGATTTGGGATAAGTATGTTATCAGAATTTTTCAACTCTTTTCTTAATTTTTGACTGTGAATACTCTAGATTATCTCTTCTATAGTTCTAAAAATGAGTCTTTTCTTCTCAACAAATGGTTACTGATCTTACAGCTCTCTTTCCAATATTAACAGCAAAAGGAAGAAAGCCAGTATTTCCTCTGCTGTTCACTGCTCCCATCTTCCCTGACCTTCTCTCCCAGCCGTGGGGAGGTAGGAGTGAGGACTGCAAAGTGAAGCTCCTCCTCAACAGAAAGGCTGCTTTCCACAAACCTGATGGAAGTCATTGTCTACTTAATTTAAAGAATAAAGACATCTTTTTCCTCCTGAAAGATGCTTCCTGCTGCTAACTGCTCTTCCAGATGTTGCTTGAAATTAAATTCAATGGGAGGCATATTTACTGTTGAAATTGCCCATGGAACTTGAAACTTCTATAGTTTAAGCATAGAAAAAGGCACTAAAAGAAACTTTAGAGACTCTTCTAAACCTTTTGAGTAAGGAATTTGCTTCTGATGCAACTGTTTTTAGTAAGAGTTCCTTCAAACTAATGTTTTAAAGATTGTATGTCTATTACATGTGTGCTTCCATGTGTATAGAAAAACGTTCTGGAACAGAATCAGTTCTGAACAGATTTGAAGCATCATAGTGTTTCTCAGACTTTTGTGGCTTGAGAATCACATGAACAGATTGTTACCCTTCTCCTTCCCCTCCCCAGTTTCTGATTTAGCATATCTAGGATGGGGACAGAGAAATTACATTTCCAACAAGTTCCTAGGTCATGTCCATGATACTGGTCCAGGGAATACACTTTGAGAAGCATCATTCTATAAGAATGACTATTCTATCTGCTGACTCAAATTCTTAGAGTCACCATTTTAAACTGCAGTATTCAAACAAATGATTTTCCATTGTGAATCTTCTGAATGAAGAACTCTGAAACCTTTACTACTCTAAGTGCTATCCTTTTTTTTGCTGTTTCTTTTTAACACAGATTTTTGTTGCCTAGGGAACAGATAGAGCTGGAAGAGGTTTCTTAACCAAAGCATTCCCTAGTTCAAGATTTTATTTCCTATAAGCCCATACATATCTTCAAGTAGATCACTTCTTTTTTCCAGGTCTCTGCTACTCAATTTTTATACAGGATTATATGTATATTTTTTATCACATATTTCTATTTAAAAGATGAAAAGTAAAATAATTAAATCATGGTTTATACAAGAATTTAAAGCAAGGTAAAGGCTGACACACATATGTTACTGATTCTCACACTTGTCCTTTGTGTGGACATTATAAAATTGCATAACATTTTGTCTTCTTCCCTTTGTGCTTGTGGGGCGTACATGGTGAGAAAAATATCATCATATAATTAACAGGATATTGTAACCTGGGAAATTCTTAGTGTAGGTTTGACTTTATATAATAAATGTAGTTCTAAAAAATTGAGTATAGAGCACGGGGATGATCCAGAGAGATGATGGGGTGGGAGGTGGGAGGAGGTTTCAGGATTGGGAGTTCATGAACACTTGTGGCTGATTCATGTGAATGTATGGCAAAACCAATACAGTATTATAACATAGAATAAAGTAAAAATAAAATTAAAAAAATTTAGTATAGATGACCCTGATGTCAAATCCAATTCTCTTACTAGTTTTCATCATAGAACTAAAGATAGGCTCCTTTGGGGGGGGGGGGTGGCTCTAACACGTAATAAATGCATGCCTAACGCTATAATAAACCATTTAAATAGAAAATTATAATTTTCTGATAAAAATAATAACAGCCAATGTATGCCACAAATTATGAATACCAAGTAGCTAAGGTCATTCTCATATTTGATATACTTGCTTAAAGGTCGGTCCTGAAAAACTGTCAGGCTAGCTGAAGAGAATTTCCTTCTCTTTCTAATGATGAAATGTTACTAGGAAAGCCAGCAATGATAAACTGCAGCAATTAACACATGCAGGGGATAACATGTCCTCTAGAGACACACACATGTCTCCTGTAGGGCAGGAGACTTGTAAAGCTTTAAAGCTAGTCATCTGGCATTGTATATCAAGTTAATTCTTTAGAATTAAATTTTTTGTTGTTAAAATTTCTCTAAGCAGCAGTGCCACAAAGTGGTAAGATCACAGACTCATAACCAAAGAGCCTAGGTTCTATTGCTAACTTTAAAGCATTGGAGCTGCATAACCAGGATCTTGTAATCACAAACCAGCAGCACTGCCATCACATGGGACCTTGTTAGAAATGCAGACTCTCAGACCTGGCCCAGAATCCACATTTTAAGATACTTGAATAGGCAGATTATACGGTGGCTGCTAGATGAACTTTCCAGTTTCTCTTTAGAATTGAGATGCTTACTCCCTCAGTGACTAAGGAGGCTGTCCTTATCTGAAAAATGCTATTGATGGTGAGAGCTGCTTCACCAGGGTCATTAACCCCTTTTCTAAAGGCAGCCTTCATCCAATGACTGGTCACTGTGAAGGTCTTTGCTCCTGACCCTACTTGGAACTACTCTGAAGGCCACCACATTTTCAAAGCTCCCCCGTGTTGAGAGAAACTGTTGCTAAGATTGCATTTGGTCCAAATTCTCTTTCTGCCCAATGTTCCTTTCTTCTCTTGCCTTCTAGTGTTTTCCTGAGAGTACTACTTTTTAAACTTTCTTCATGCTAAGCTTCATCCCTAGATCTACTGTCTGGGGAACCAAATCTGCAATAACATTGACATCTGAAATGCTTGAATTTTGGTTACATAAATTTATCTCTAGCTCTTCAGTTTTCTCATTTGTAAATGGAGATAAGAGTATCCTCAAGGTATGCTGTAAGGATTAAATATCCTAATGTTTGTAAAATACTTTGAGCAGCGACTGACTCTTGCAGTGTTGCATAAGTGCTAGTTAACACTATAGAGTAAATCTGTGGATAAGGAGTTAACATCTGCAAAAACTCAGATTCCTCGTAAAATTTTAACAAAACGCTACCATGAATATGCAAAAATTAAATTCAATTAGAGAATAATCATTTTGCTTATATGTTCAGTCACATTGCAAGGGCTGATGGGAAGAAAGTGTAGGAACACATATACTAATGTGTTATCTGAATTTAAATCAAAGATATCAAACTGAAACTACCTCAACATAATAAGGGCCATATCTGACACATCCATAGCAAACACTTTCAACTGTGAAAAACTGAAACCATTTCCTCTAATATCATGAACAAGACAGGGATGTCTACTTTTGCAACTTTCATTAAACATAATTTTGGGAGTCCTAGCCACAGCATTCAGAAGAGAAAAAGACATAAAAGGAATCCAAATTGGAAAAGAAGTAAAGCTCTCACTGTTTGCAGATGACATGATACTATGCATAGAAAATCCTAAAGCTGCCACCAGAAAACTACTTGACTGTATTAATGAATTCAGTGTGGTTGCAGGATACAAAATTAATACACATAACTCTCTTGCATTTCTATACACTAACAATAAAAGTTCAGAAAGAGAAATTAGGGAAACAATCTCATTTCCTATTGCATCAAAAGAATAAAATTCCTAGGAACAAACCTACCTAGGGAAGCATAAGATCTCTACTCTGAAAACTATAAGAAACTGATGAAAGAAATCAAAGATGACATAAATAGATAAAAAGATATACCACATTCTTGCACTGGAAGAATCAATATTGTCAAAATGACTATACTACTCAGGGTAAACTGCAAATTAAACACAGTCCCTATCAAATAACTAATGACACTTTTTCACAAAATTAGAACACAAAATTTGTAAAAACATGTTTGGAAACACAAATGACCTTGAATAGCCAAAGCAGTCTTGAGAAAGAAAAACTGAGCTGGAGGAATCAGGTTCCCTGACTTTATACCACAAAGCTCCAGTTATCAAAATAATATGGCACTAGCATGAAAACAGTACTACAGATCAATGGAACAAGATATAAAGTCCCAAAATAATCCCACGCACCTATGGTCAATTATCTAAGACAAAGGATGCAAGAGTATACAATGGCAGAAACGCGCTTTCTTCAATAAGTGGTGGTGGGAATACTGGACAGCTACATGTAAAAGAAATAAATTAGAACATTCTCAAACACCATACACAAAATAAAATCAAAATGGATTAAAGACCTAAATGTAAGACAAGATCCTATAAAATTCTTAGAGGAAAATACAGGCAGACACTCTGACATAAATCACAGCAATAATCTTCTTTGACCCATCTCCTAGAGTAATGAAAATAAAAACAAAATTAAGCATATAGGACCTAATTAAACTTAAAAGCTTTTACACAGCATAGGAAACTATAAATGAACAGAAAGATGATGCACAGAATGGGAGAAAATATTTTCAAATAAGGTGACTGACAAGAGACTAATCTCCAAAATATAGAAAAACTTGTGCAGCTCAATATCAGAAAAAAACAAACTCAATCAAAAATGGGCAGAAGATCTTAATAGACATCCCTCCCAAAAAGACAGACTGATGGCTAAAAAACACATGAAAAGATGCTTAACATCACTAATTATTAGAGAAATACAAACCAAAACTACAGTGAAGTATCACCTCACACTGGTCAGATTGGCAATCATGAAGATGTCTACAAACAGTAAATGCTGGAGAGCATGTGGAGGACTGAGAACTCACTTACACTGTTGGTAAAAATGCAAACTGATACAACTATTCTGAAGAAAATTTAAATAGAACTACCATAAGATCCAGCAGTCTCATACCTGAGCCAAGCAATCTGAAGGAAACCATAATTTAAAAAGATACATGCACTTTAACATTCATTTACACTATTTACAGTAGCCAACACCTGAAAGCAACCTAAATGTCTGTCAACAAATGTATAGATAGAGATGTAGTAAATATATGCAATGGAATATTACTTTGCCTTAAAAAAGAAAAAGATAATGCCATTCTCCGCAACATGGATGAACCTGGAGATTATTATACTAAGCGAAGTAAGTCAGTCAGAAAAAGACAATATTGGCAGTGGTCCTAGGAAGGCAGAGGAATAGGATCAGGAGATCACTTTCTACCCTACAAATTCATCAAAAGATCAATTGAACAGTAAGCAAATTCCACAAAACAACTTCTGGACCCTGGTGGAGGACACCAGGGACCCAGAAAGACAGCCTATTCTCTTTGAAAGGTGGTAGGACAGAATATAAAAGATAGAAAGAGAGACCAGAGAGTAAGGGACAGAGACTCATCCCAGGGAGGGAGTCATGAAGGAGAAGTTTCCAAACACCAGGAAACCCTCTCACCGGCAGGTCTATGAGGAGTTTTGGCATCTCAGAGGGCAACTTAATCGGGAGGGAAAAAAAAAAAACAACAACCCCACAGAATACGCAGCTAACCGCAACTCCCAGCGGAGAAGTAGCCCAGATGCTTGCATCCACCAGCAGTGAACGGGGGCTGAACAGGGAGGCACGTGGGCTGCACGTTTAGGATTAGGACCAGGCCTGAATGCTGAGGACACTCTGAGGGAGCTAACATGAGGTAGCAACCCAAACCGTGGGATAGCCAGAGAGAGGGGAAAAAAGAGAGAGAGAGAGAACCTTCCTGTGAAAAGCTCTAACCTAAGGCACTGCTCACAGAACAAAGGACTGAGCGAATACCAGCGGAGAGCTAGCCGGCTGAGGACCGGCCCCTCCCTGTGCCAGAAGCAGCGAGGCAGGCAGGCAACAGCCAGGGTGGGAAGGTGAGCGGCAACCTGGGCCCCAGAGACGGCATCCTTTACCAAACTGTGAGCAGGCTCCCAGTCGCTAGCCAAGCCTTCCTAGGATCCTGGACAGTTGACATCCACCAGGAGGGTTGCAGTCAGAGATCAGCTCCCCAGAGGAGACACACGGCACACCTGAGATGACACTGTCACTGCACACCCAGAAACCAAACGGCTGGGACCTAGGAGGTGATAAGACACACTGCCCACCTGGGGAGAGTGTGCTCGCAAAGGGCACAAAACGCAGATTCAATCGAGTCTCTGCCTTTGAGTAGTACCCGAGAACCTGAACCTGAGTGGCTTAGACCTGGGAAGTGCAGGCAACCCAGGGCTGGCTTTAGACAGTTCCCCTGCAGAGCAACCTGGAGCCTGAGCAGTGCAGCCTGGGAAAGCACAAATGCTGTGAGCAGGGGAAAATCCTGTGTGGCCCAGACACTGCGAGCACTCCCCACACACACCCCCACAAAACACAACTGAGTAAGCTAACCTAAATAAGTGACCACTTCACCCCCTTATATCAGGGTGGAAATTAGACACTGAAGAGACTTGCAAACAGAGGAAGCCAAAGTAAAGAGAGAAGAGCTTTGGAAGTGACAGGTGCAATAGATTAAAACCCAGTAGTTAGCACTGACTACACTGGAAGGTGCTTATAGACCTTGAGCAGAAGTTTAAGCTGGAACAAGGAACTATCTGAAACTGAACTGACCCCACACTGCCCTCAACAGCTCCAGAGAAACTCCTAGATATATTTTACTATTATCATTTTTTAAATAATTTTTTAAATTTTTTAGGTTCTTTATTACTCCTTTAATTTTTATTTTTATAATCTACTCTTACCTTGTCCCCAAAAGACCTTATTTTTAAAGCAAACTTTATGTATACACTTTTTATGATTTTTGTGATTGAGCTTCGTTTTTTTAACATTGTATTTTTGAGAGTCTAATCTCTACTTTAGATTTTTAATCTTTGCTTTTTCAGATTTATTATCAATTTATTATCAATAAATCCAATATTCAGTACCCATTTTTACTTAGGAGTGTAAATACTGACTTGATTGCTGTCTCCCCTTTTGACTATCCTATTTCTCCCCCAGGTCACCTCTATCTCCTTCCTCCTCCTTCTGTTCTCTACCTGACTCTGTGAATCTTTTTGGGTGTTCCATGCTGTGGAGAACTCTTGGGGAACTGATTACTGGCTAGATCTGTCTCTCTCCTTTTGACTCTCCCTCTTCTCCTGGTCACCTCTCTCTCCTTCCTCTCTCTTCTCTTCTCTATGGAACTCCATGAACCTCTCTGAGTGTTCCAGACTGTGGAGAGCACATAGGGAATTGGTTACTGGTAGATTGCTTTCTCCCCTTTTGATTTCTCTTCTTCCTTCGTGGTTACCTCTATCTCCCTCTTTCCTCTTCTCTTCTCCATGTAACTCTGTGAACCTTTCTGGGTGTCCCTCACTGTGGAGAATCTTTTCAACATAAACCTAGATGTTTACCATTGGTGCTGTATGGATGGAGAAATCTTGAGGCTACTGTAAGAATAAGACTGAAAGCCAAAATCAGAAGGCTTAAATCCAAAACTTGAAAACACAAGAAAACTCCTGACTCCAGGGAACATTGATCGGCAAGAGCTCATCCAAAACCCTCCATACCTACACTGAAACTAAGCTCCACCCAAGAGCCAACAAGTTTCAGAGCAAGACATACCAAGCTAATTCTCCAACAATGCAGGAACATAACCCTGAGCATTAAAATACAGACAGCCAAAAGTCACACCAAACCCATAGACACCTCAGAACTTACTATTGGGCACTTCATTACACTTCGGAGAGAAGAGATCCAGATCCACCCACCAGAAGACCAATGTAAGCTTCCCTAACCAGGAAACCTTGACAAGCCACTTGTCCAACCCCACCCACAGGGAGGGACCTCCACAATAAAGAGGAACCACAAACTTCCAGCATACAGAAAGGCCACCCCAAATACAACAATCTAAACAAGATGAAAAGGCAGAGAAATATTCAGCAGGTAAATGAACATAATAAATATCCACCAAACCTAACAAAAGAGGAGATAGGGAATCTACCTGAAAAGAAATTCAAAATAATGATAGTAAAAATGATCCAAAATCTTGAAAACAAAATGGAGTTACAGATAGTCTGGAGACAAGGATTGAGAAGATGCAGGAAATGTTTAATAAGGACCTAGAAGAAATAAAAAAGAGTCAGTATGCAATGAATAATGCAATAACTGAGATCAAAAGCACTCTGGAGGGAGCCAACAGTAGAATAACTGAGGCAGAAGATAGGATAAGTGAGGTGGAAGATAGAATGGTGGAAATAAATGAAG
>SJYC01009260.1:0-10857 GCA_006408675.1 Madoqua kirkii
GAGAAGATGCAGGAAATGTTTAATAAGGACCTAGAAGAAATAAAAAAGAGTCAGTATGCAATGAATAATGCAATAACTGAGATCAAAAGCACTCTGGAGGGAGTCAACAGTAGAATAACTAAGGCAGAAGATAGGATAAGTGAGGTGGAAGATAGAATGGTGGAAATAAATGAAGCAGAGAGGAAAAAAAAATAATGAAAAGAAATGAGTACTACCTCAGAGACCTCTGGAACAATTTTAAACGCCCCAACATTCGAATCATAGGAGTTCCAGAAGAAGAAGACAAAAAGAAAGGCCATGAGAAAATACTTGAGGAGATAATAGTTGAAAACTTTCCTAAAATGGGGAATGAAATAGTCACCCAAGTCCAAGAAACCCAGAGAGTCCCAAACAAGATAAACCCAAGGCTAAATACTCCAAGACATATATTAATCAAATTAACAAAAGATCAAACACAAAGAACAAACATTAAAGGCAACAAGGGAAAAACAACAAACACACAAGGGGATTCCCATAAGGATAACAGATGATCATTTAATAAAAACTCTTCAGGCCAGAAGGGAATGGCAGGACATACTTAAAGTGATGAAAGAGAAAAAACTGCAACCCAGATTACCGTACCCAGCAAGGATCTCATTCAAATATGAAAAAGAAATCAAAAGCTTTACAGATAAACAAAAGCTGAGAGAATTCAGCACCGCAAAACCAGCTCTTCAACAAATGCTAAAGAATCTTCTCTAGACAGGAAATGCAGAAAACGTTTATCAACTCTAACCCAAAACAACAAAGTAAATGGCAATGAGGTCATACTTACCAATAATTACTTTAAATGTAAATGGGTTGAATGCCCCAACCAAAAGACAAAGACTGGCTGAATGGATACAAAAATAAGACACCTATATATGCTGTCTACAAGAGACTCACCTCAAAACAAGGGACACATACGGAGTGAAAGTGAAGGGCTGGAAAAAGATATTCTATGCAAATAGAGACCAAAAGAAAGCAGGAGTAGCAATACTCATATCAGATAAAATAGACTTTGAAATAAAGGCCATGAAAAGAGACAAAGAAGGACACTACATAATGATCAAAGGATCAATCCAAGAAGAAAATATAACAATTATAAATATATATGCATCCAACATAGGAGCACCGCAACATGTAAGGCAAATGCTAACAAGATGAAAGGGGAAATTAACAGTAACACAATAATACCCCACTAAAGTGGGACACTTTAATACCCCACTCACACATATGGATAGATCAACTAAACAGAAAATTAGCAAGGAAACACAAACTTTAAATTATGCAATGGACTGGTTAGGTCTAATTGATATCTATGGTACACTTTATCCCCAAACAATAAATTTCACCTTTTTCTAAGTGCATACAGGAACATTCTCTGGGATAGATCACATCCTGGGTCATAAATCTAGCCTTGGTAAATTTAAAAATAAAAAGAAATTATTTCAAGCTCTTTTCTGATCACAATATGGTAAGATTAGATGTCAACTACAGGAAAAAAAGACTATTAAAAATACAAACATATGGAGATTAAACAAAACGCTTCTGAATAACCAACAAATCACAAGGGAAATTTAAAAAAGAAATAAAAATATGCATAGAAACGAATGAAAATGAAAACACAACAACCCAAAACCTATGGGATTCAGTAAAAGCAATGCTAAGAGGAAAGTTCATAGCAATACAAGCTTATCTCAAGAAAGAAGAGAAAAATCAAATAAATAACCTAACTCTACACCTAAAGCAACTAGAAAAAGAGGAAATAAAGAACCCCAGGGTTAGCAGAAGGAAAGAAATAGTAAAAATTAGGGCAGAAATAAGTGGAAAAAAAACAAAGGAGACCATAACAAAAATCAACAAAGCTAAAAGCTGGATCTTTGAGAAGATAAATAAAATAGACAAACCATTAGCAAGACTCATCAAGAAAAAAAGGGAGAAGAATCAAATCAACAAAATTAGAAATGAAAATGGAGAAATCACAACAGACAGATAACACAGAAATACAAAGGATTATAAGAGACTACTATCAGTAACTATATGCCCATAAAATGGACAACTTGGAAGAAATGGACAAATTCTTAGAAAGGTAAAACTTTTCAAATTCTTAGAAAGGTAAAACTTTTCAAAACTGAACCAGGAAGCAATAGAAAATTTTAACAGACCCATCACAAGCACAGAAATCGAAAATGTAATCAGAAATCTTCCAACAAGTAAAAGCCCAGGACCAGACGGCTTCACAGCTGAATTCTACCAAAAATTTAGAGAAGAGCTAACACCTATCCTACTCAAATTCTTCCAGAAAATTGCAGAGGCAGGTAAATTTCCAAATTCATTCTATGAGGCCACCATCACCCTAATACCAAAACCTGACAAAGATGCCACAAAAAAGGAAAACTACAGGCCAATATCACTGATGAACATAGATGCAAAAATCTTTAACAAAATTCTAGCAAACAGAATCCAACAACATATTAAAAAGATCATACATCATGGCAAGTGGCTTTATCCCAGTGATGCAAGGATTCTTCAATTTTGCAAATCAATCAATGTGATACACCACATTAACAAATTGAAAAATAAAAACCTTATGATTATCTCAATAGATGCAGAGAAAGCCTTTGACAAAATTCAACATCCATTTATGATAAAAACTCTCCAAAAAGCAGGAATAGAAGGAACATGCCTCAACATAATAAAAGCTATATATGACAAACCCACAGCAAACATTATCCTCAATGGTGAAAAATTGAAAGCATTTCCCATAAAATCAGAAACAAGACAAGGGTGCCCACTTTCACCACTACTATTCAACGTAGTTTTGGAAGTTTTGCCCACAACAATCAGAGCAGAAAAAGAAATAAAAGAAATCCAAATTGGAAAAAAAGAAGTAAAACACTCACTGTTTGCAGATGACATGACTCTCTACATAGAAAACCCTAAAGACTCCACCAGAAAATTACTAGAGCTAATCAATGAATATAGTAAAGTTGCAGGATATAAAATCAACAAAATCCTTTCCATTCCTATACACTAACAATGAGAAAACAGAAAGAGAAATTAAGGAAACAATTCCATTCACCATTGCAATGAAAAGAATAAAACACTTAGGAATAATTCTACCTAAGGAAACCAAAGACCTATCTATAGAAAACTATAAAACACTGATGATAGAAATCAAAGAGGTCACAAATAGATGGAGAAATATACCATGTTCATAGATTGAAAGAATCAATATAGTGAAAAGAAGTATACTACCCAAAGCAATCTATAGATTCAATGCAATCCCTATAAAGCTATCAACAGTATTTTTCAGAGAACTAGAACAAATTTTATGATTTGTATGGAAATACACCTCAAAAAGCTGAAACAATCTTAGGAAAGAAGAATGGAACTGGATGAATCAACCTGCCTAACTTCAGACTAAACTACAAAGCTACAGTCATCAAGACAGTATGGTACTGGCACAAAGACAGAAATATAGATCAATGGAACCATATAGAAAGCCCAGAGGTAAATCCACACACCTAGGGACACCTTATCTTTGACAAAGGAGGCAAAAATATACAATGGAGAAAAGACAATCTCTTTAGCAACTGGTGTTGGGAAAACAGGTCAACCACTTGTAAAAGAATGAAACTAGAACACTTTCTAACACCATACACAAAAATAAACTCAAAATGGATTAAAGATCTAAACATATGATCAGAAACTATAAAACTCCTAGAGGAAAACATAGGCAAAACACTCTCTGATATAAATCACAGCAGGATCCTCTTTGACCCACCTCCCAGAGTAATGGAAATAAAAACAAAAATAAACAAATGGGATCTAATTAAACTTAAAAGCTTTTGCACAATGAAGGAAACTAAGTAGGGTGAAAAGACAGCCTTCAAAATGGGAGAAAATAGTAGCAAACGAAGCAACTGACAAATAATTAATCTCAAAAATATACAAGAACCTCATGCAGCTCAATTCCAGAAAAATAAATGGCCCAATCAAAAATTGGGCCAAAGAACTAAACAGACATTTCTCCAAAGAAGACATACAGATGGCTAGCAAACATGAAAAGATGCTCAACATCACTCATTGTCAGAGAAATGCAAATCAAAACCACAATGAGGTACCATGTCACACCAGTCAGAATGGCTTCTATCAAAAAGTCTACAAACAATAAATGTTGGAGAGTGTGCGGAGAAAAGGGAACCCTCTTATACTGTTGGTGGGAATGCAATTTAGTTCAGCCACTATGGAGAACAGCGTGGAGATTCATTTAAAAACTGCAAATAGAATTGCCATACAACCCAGCAATCCCACTGCTGGGCATACACACCAAGGAAACCAGAGTTGAAAGAGACATGTGTACCCCAATGTTCATTGCAGTATTGTTTACAATAGCTAAGAATGGAAGCAACCTAGATGTCCATCAGCAGATTAATGGATAAGAAAGCTGTGGTATATATACACAATGGAATATTACTCAGCTATTAAAAAGAATGTATTTGAATCAGTTCTAATGAGGTGGATGAAACTGGAGCCTATTATACAGAGTGAAGTAAACCAGAAAGAAAAACACCACTACAGTATAATAATGCACATTTATGGAATTTAGAAAGATGGTAATGATGACCTTATATGTGAGACAGCAAAAGAGACACAGATGTAAGGAACAGATTTTTTGACTCTGTGGAAGAAGGTGAGGGTGAGATGATTTGAGATAATAGCATTGAAACATGTATATTATCATATGTGAAATAGATTGCCAGTCCAGGTTCAATGCATGAAACAGGGTGCTTAAGGCTGGTGCACTGAGATGACCCTGAGGAATGGGATGGGTAGGAAGGTAGCAGGGAGGTTCAGGATAAGGAAAACATGTACATTCATGGTTGATGGATGTCGATGTATGGCAGAAACCACAATACTGTAAAGTAATTAGTCTTCAATTAAATAAATAAAAAGAAAAAGGCAAATATTATATGGTATAAATTTATATATGGAATCTAAAAAATGATACAAATGAACTTTCTTGCAAAGTAGAAACAAACACACTGACTTTGAAAACAAGCCTATGGTTATCAAAAGTGAAAGGCTGGGGGAAATAAGGAGCTTGGGACTAACATATACATACTATCACATGTAAAATAGATAATCAGCAAAGATCTACTGTATGGCATAGGGATCTCTACTCAGTATTCTGTAATAACCTATATGGGAAAAGAATCTGAAAAATAATGGATATATGTGTATGTATAACTGGATCACTTTGTTGTACACCTGAGGCGAACACAACATTGTAAATCAACTATACTCCAATATAAAATAAAAATCAAAATAACAAAAAATTAATTGCCAAGATTAATAAAACAAACTACTGATACTTTTCCTCCATACTCAGCATATGATTATACAATGAAATAACATAAAATAAGTTAATTCATTCTAAGCTGTGTCTCTCCACTAAAGTAATCTGAAATACTATCATATAATCGGACTGTTGCACGTTGGGTTCTCACGAAGTTATGTTGAGCCAATTCGGGATGGTCTGCATTTGTTAGAGATCAAACCTGTGAAAGGAAGGGGGAAAGCTAAATGGAGAAGGTAAACTATGAAGCAGACCTAGCAAAACCCTAGCCCATTGAACACAGAGTTTTGAATAACACCTAACCATCTGTGTTGTCACCACTGGGTCAAGATAGCAGGCTTTTGATTCCTGTCTCACACATCACTGAGCATGCCCTGCTCAAGAAGCCCAAGACCATGGACTGGCTACTCTCTGCCATGGAGGTAGACCTGAAGAAGCTGCGTGTCACATTTTCATGTGTACCAAATTCACTGTGGGCAACTCTTGCTCTGGACACAGTACAGTTCACAGCCACTTAGCCAAGAACTCTTTTCCTCTTCCAAAAAAAAGAAAAAGCCTGTGTGATCTTCAAGGTTCTTCTTCTTCTATGGTGCTTACATATGTCCTAACAATGTTTGCCTCTTGCTTTCCTTTTAAAAATTTTCCTTTCTGTTCACTCCAATCTCTCTGTAATAGAGGGTATACAGTGTAAGTAATTTCTGCTCAAAAATATCCAATCATATTGTACCTTTATCACTTTGAGATGACTGCTGGATAACTGTGATTGCTGTTTTGGGTGTTTCCAAGCCTCCTAGACACACAGGGATACTCTCTTGTTTTACTATCACTCATGGCAATCCATTCAGTGTTGGACTGACTGCATTGACTCTGAGGACGACTGACCAAACACGATAGGTATTCATTATATACGGGTTTCTTCATTCGCTCTTTTTCTATTTCCTTTCCACTCTTCTTAAATAGAAGAGTTTACCAGAACATTCAAGAACAAACTAGACCCTACGATAAATCCTACTTTGGCCTGGTGTTTAGTGCCCCTAGACTGAGATCATATCCAGGCTGAATGTTACATCACACCCTCTGGATTTAACCCAAATGACTTGCAAAAACATATAACCCTTATCATATCATAACAAAAGAATCCTATGCAAAAGACACATGTGTTAGAGCTGTCTCTTATACACATCTCATACCAGGTTTTGAATGTTAGCAACAAATAATATAAGTGAAATTTTTTTAAGAGTTTAAAACACAATTCTACAAAGGATTCATTAAAATTTTACTGCCAATAAATTTTTAAAACTCCTCCTATGCATATCATATTTAAACTTCAGAAAAATTAAAAATATTTAAAGAAGCCAAAAGAGGAAAACACCTTACCTACAGAGGAAGTATAAGAATTACAGGGGACTTTTTCTCAGAAACTATACAAGCAAAAAAAGAGTGAAACAAAATATTTAAAGTATTGAAAGAAAGAAAGAAAAAAAAACCTTGTAGAAGTCCACATCCAGTAAAATTATCTTTCAAAAGCAAAAGAGAAATAAATACTTTCTCAGACAAAGTTATTTAGGAATTTATTGCCAGATCACCTACACTGCAAGAAATATTGAAAGGAGTTCTTCAGAAAGCTTAATATGGTATGAGTCAAAAACTTGGATTTACTAAAGAAAGAAAGAACATTGGAGAAGGAATAAGTGAAGGTAAAATAGCTTGATTTGTTTTTCCTATTCTTAGTTGATCTAATAGGCAATTCTTTGAAGTAATACTAGGGGAAAATGTAGAGTGATTATAAGATATGGATAAGTGAAATGAATAACAGCAATGTTGTAAGAGATGAGAGCGGGTTTTGGATATATCTCAGTATCTTTACTTTCTTGAAACTCATCTCCTGCAGTCCATTACTTTGGAAAATGAACCATTGTGACTGACTTGATAACTACTAGGATACTTTGAGATCTTAATTTAGTCATAAGAGATTTTTTTTTTCAAATTTGCAACTTTTCTAACTTTATTTGCAGTACAAGTATCTCCACAACCTTCAAGAAAAGTCCTAATCTTATGCAAACCTTTGTTTCCTTTCCATAAACCTATATTTGGAAACTGGAACAGTTATAAATCTCTGAAACTTTAAATTCTTCTCAGATTTTCTTTTGGTAAAGCTGGAAACCAGAGGGGTACATGGAAGTCATTGACTATTTGGATGTTTTAAGTGCACTAAATTAAATCACCACCATTTTAGTTGGGTTTACCAATAAGTAATTTTGATCATTTGATCCAAGCTAAATCTTATCAGTTTTTATAAACTTTTAGTAGAAAATCATGTTTATTTAGTTCTCAGTGGAGTGTGGCATTATGCCATAGTATCCTTAAATTATTTACTCTTTAAGAGATAGCTTTGAATCAAAGTTGGTGCTTGAGCCAAATTTCCTTTATACCATATTTTAAGTCCCTGTTACTGTTAAAAGATTTATTCTAATTGTTTTTTCCACAAATCAAACCTGGGGGTTAGACTTGTTTTTCTTTTAAAAGTATCTATTGTCTTTTGTAATTTTCCATAGGCAAAAATGAGATTGGAAATCTATTAGCCTCAGCAATTTTAAAAAGTTGTATAGTTATTATGCCAACATGCCAGGGAAAAAAACCACACAAGCAGCTTGCTTTGGAACACCTGCTAAAAATATTTTTGCCATAAAAAGTATAATTTCTCTGCTGGATATTTATAAAAATAAATGAACACATGCCCTATAGTGAGACAGTCTCTTTTCGTGAAGCACAAAAGAAGCATGCATTAGAGGTAAAACAACAATGAAAACATAAATCCAATTCATTCTATTTTCTGGATGGATCTGTGCAGAATAATTGACATTTTTCAAACATGCTATTAGAAAAATGATGTTTATTCAGTAACTTTTCAGATTTATTTTTCCCCTACAAAACACCACAAATAAATGTACTCTTGAGGTTTTGACAGTTGGTTCTTCTTTCTCCATTTCTGAAACTCAGTTAACAAGGTCTTGTATGCCTTTTTTACATGGAACATGTATGTAAAGTTTGAAATTATTAACAGAATAAATTCACCTTTATTGAATTCACTTTTATTGGGTGGTATATGAAAAGTCTTAAATGGATGTGATTAATGCCAGTTCCCTGAAGCTAAGTGGGTTTGTATTGGATATTCAGAAATGCTTTATAATAAAGGATGCAAACAGTGCTTGGATTATACAATTAACATTCCAATAAGGTACATAATTTATGTCTAAATGGCCAGCTGAAGAATATAGCCTGTCTTCTCTTGAAGGTTCACTGAGTGGCTGTATCAGCTGGAGGTTTCTCATGGAGGTGACTAAAGGGTATCCTGACAGCAATGGCCCTGCTCAGTATCGTGATTGGGATAACCTCCTGGGCTTCAACTCCTAGGCTCCAAGTCAGCTGGCTTTGGCTAATGGAAAGTACTGGTAGGAGTTAGGAGGGCAGCAGGAAATGAAAAGCCAGGATATTTCTCCCCTTCTTCTCTGTATCCAATAATTCTCCTAGTGCAGCTGAGTATCCTTCACTGCTCTAGTTCATGTTAAACAGATTTACTATGGTATTAGTTTCTTCCAGGTAATTCAGGCCTCTGGACTCTGATAAGAACTGTGGTCCCTCTAGCCTAAGGGTGAGAGTAATTGCTGACTATAGTTAATCTCTGGACTGTTTCCTAGTTTATGGTTGTCTTCACAGATCGTTCACTTTTTAACAAGGCTATATATTGTCACCCTGCTTACTTAACTTATATGCAGAATATATCATGTGAAATGTCAGGCTGGATGAAGCACAAGCTGGAATCAAGATTGCAGGAGAAATATCAACAACTTTAGGCATGCAGATGATACCACTCTAATGGCAGAAAATGACGTGGAACTAAAGAGCCTCTTGAAGAAGGTGAAAGAAGAGAGTGAAAAAGCTGGCTTAAAACTCAACATTCAAAAAAACTAAGATCATGGCATCTGGTTCCATCACTTCATTGCAAATAGAAGGGGGAAAAGTGGAAACAGTGATAAATTTTATTATCTTGCACTCCAAAATCACTGTGGATGGTGACTGCAGCCACTAAATTAAATTAAAAGATACTTACTCCTTGGAAGGAAAACTATGACAAATTTCAAGAGCATATTTAAAAGCCAAGAAATCATTTTGCCAACAAAGGTCTGTATATTCAAAGCTATGCTCTTTTCAGTAGTTATGTTTATATGTGAGTGTTGGTCCATAAAAAGGCTGAGTGCTGAAGAACTGATGCTTTCTAATTGTGGTGCTTGGAAAGACTCTTGAGAGTACCTTGACAGCAAGGAGATCAAACCAATCAATCCTAAAGGAAATCAATCTTGAATATTCATTGAAAGGACTGATGCTGAAGGTGAAGCTCCAATACTTGGGCCACCTGATGCAAACAGCCAGCTCTGGAAAAGACTCTGATTCTAGGAAAGATTGAAGGCAAAAGGAGAAGGAGGTGGCAGAGATCAGATGATTAGATAGAATCACCGACTCAATGGACATGAATTTGAGCAAACTCTGAGAGATAGTGGAAGGCAGAGGATCCTGCTGTGCTATACAGTCCATGGGGTCACAAAGAGTCGGATATGACTTAGCGACTGAATGACCACAAGCATCTGATTCCAGAACACTTAAGTAATTTCTGCTTTCTTACATGTGGCTAGTACATTGACTAGCATGATATAGTAAAAGGCATATGACAGATGATTGCTGGAGTCATTTACAAATGGAATGGAGAACTGAAAAAATAAACTTGAGAGTATACAAACTAGGACAGTTTGGGAAATATAGCACTAGAAATTCAAGGACAATCTCTTGAGCATTGCCATCATATGACTCAGCTCCCAGTACCTTATCCTCTGTGCACAGCTTCACTGGAGATTCAAATTTCCAGGAGAAGGAACTTCATCAGTCAAGCTAGAAATGCAGGTTTACCCCTGCACAGGAGGCAGTGATCAAAACCATCCTCAAGAAGAAATGCAAAAAGGCAAGATGGTTGTCTGAAGAGGCCTTACGAATAGCTGAGAAAAGAAGGGAAGTGAAAGGCAAAGGAGAAAAGGAGAAACATATCCATCTGAATGCAGAGTTCCAAAGGATCACTTCAGTTCAGTTCAGTCGCTCAGTTGTGTCCGAATCATTGCGACCTCATGAATTGCAGCATGCCAGGCCTCCCTGTTCATTACCATCTCTCGGAGTTCACTAAAACTCATGTCCATCAAGTCCGTGAGGCCATCCATCCATCTCATCCTCTGTCGTCCCTTCTCCTCTTGCCCCCAATCCCTCCCAGCATCAGAGTCTTTTCCAATGAGTCAAATCTTCGCATGAAGTGGCCAAAGTTCTGGAGTTTCAGCTTTAACATCATTCCTTCCAAAGAATTCCCAGGGCTGATCTCCTTCAGAATGGACTGGTTGGATCTCCTTGCAGTCCAAGGGACTCTCAAGAGGCTT
>SJYC01009261.1:0-10690 GCA_006408675.1 Madoqua kirkii
CCTCCACTAGCTTTGTTTGTAGTGATGCTTCCTAAGGCCCACTTGACTTCACATTCCAAGATGTCTGGCTCTATATTAGTGATCACATCATCATGATTATTTGGGTTGTGAAGATCTTTTTTGTACAGTTCTTCCATGTATTTTTTCCGCCTCTTCTTAATATCTTCTGCTTCTGTTAGGTCCATACCATTTCTGCCCTTTGTTGAGCCCATCTATGCATGAAATGTTCTCTTGGTATCTCTAATTTTATTGAAGAGATCTCTAGTCTTTTCTATTCTGTTCTTTTCCTCTATTTCTTTGCATTGATTGCTGAAGAAGGCTTTCTTATCTCTTCTTGCTATTCTTTGGAACTCTGCATTCAGATGCTTATATCTTTCCTTTTCTCCTTTGCTTTTTGCCTCTCTTATCTTCACAGCTATTTTAAGGCCTCTCCAGACAGCCATTTTGCTTTTTTGCATTTCTTTTCCATGGGGATGGTCTTGATCCCTGTCTCCTCTACAATATCATGAACCTCTTTCCATAGTTCATCAGGCACTCTATATATAAGATCTAGGCCTTTAAATCTATTTCTCACTTCCACTGTATAATCTTAAGGGATTTGATTTAGGCCATACCTGAATGGTCTAGCAGTTTTCCCTACTTTCTTCCATTTATGTCTGAATTTGGTAATAAGGAGTTCATGAACTGAGCCACAGTCAGCTCCTGGTCTTATTTTTGTTGACTGTATAGAGCTTCTCCATCTTTGGCTACAAAGAATATAATCAATCTGATTTTGGTGTTGACCATATGGTGATGTCCATGTGTAGTGTCTTCTCTTGTGTTGTTGGAAGAGGGTGTTTGGTATGACCAGTGCATTTTCTTGGCAAAACTTTATTAGTCTTTGCCCTGCTTCATTCCACATTCCAAGGCCAAATTTGCCTGTTACTCCAGGTGTTTCTTGACTTCCTACTTTTGCATTCCAGTCCCCTGCAATGAAAAGGACATCTAAGACAGCCTGTTAAAAAGCAGAGATATTACTTTATCAACAAAGGTGTGACTAGTCAATGCTATGGTTTTCCCAGTGTCCATGTATGAATGTGAAACTTAGATTATAAAGAAAGCTGAACACTAAAGAATTGATGAGTTTGAACTGTGGTGTTTGAGAAGACTCTTGAGAGTCCCTTGGATTGCAAGGAGGTCCAACCAGTCCATCCTAAAGGAGATCAGTCCTGGGTGTTCATTGGAAGGACTGATGTTTTAGCTGAAACTCCAATACTTTGGCTGCCTGATGCAAAGAGCTGATTCCTTTGAAAAGACCCTGATGCTGGGAAAGATTGAGGACAGGAGGAGAAGAGGACGATAGTGGATGAAGTGTTTGGATGGCATCACCAACTCAATGGACATGAGTTTGAGTAAACTCCAGGAGTTGGTGATGAACAAGGAGGCCTGGCATGCTTCATTTCATGGGGTCACAAAGAGTCGGACACGACTGAGCAACTGAACTAAACTGAACATGGTAATAAAAAATTAATTTTTGAGCATGAAGGTATTCTCTGAGAAGTGTTTCAAGTAATATGTATCTTGACTATTTAGACATTCTAAGCTGTGTCTCTCCACTAAAGTAATCTGAAATACTATCATATAATCGGACTGTTGCACGTTGGGTTCTCACGAAGTTATGTTGAGCCAATTCGGGATGGTCTGCATTTGTTAGAGATCAAACCTGTGAAAGGAAGGGGGAAAGCTAAATGGAGAAGGTAAACTATGAAGCAGACCTAGCAAAACCCTAGCCCATTGAACACAGAGTTTTGAATAACACCTAACCATCTGTGTTGTCACCACTGGGTCAAGATAGCAGGCTTTTGATTCCTGTCTCACACATCACTGAGCATGCCCTGCTCAAGAAGCCCAAGACCATGGACTGGCTACTCTCTGCCATGGAGGTAGACCTGAAGAAGCTGCGTGTCACATTTTCATGTGTACCAAATTCACTGTGGGCAACTCTTGCTCTGGACACAGTACAGTTCACAGCCACTTAGCCAAGAACTCTTTTCCTCTTCCAAAAAAAAGAAAAAGCCTGTGTGATCTTCAAGGTTCTACTTCTTCTATGGTGCTTACATATGTCCTAACAATGTTTGCCTCTTGCTTTCCTTTTAAAAATTTTCCTTTCTGTTCACTCCAATCTCTCTGTAATAGAGGGTATACAGTGTAAGTAATTTCTGCTCAAAAATATCCAATCATATTGTACCTTTATCACTTTGAGATGACTGCTGGATAACTGTGATTGCTGTTTTGGGTGTTTCCAAGCCTCCTAGACACACAGGGATACTCTCTTGTTTTACTATCACTCATGGCAATCCATTCAGTGTTGGACTGACTGCATTGACTCTGAGGACGACTGACCAAACACGATAGGTATTCATTATATACGGGTTTCTTCATTCGCTCTTTTTCTATTTCCTTTCCACTCTTCTTAAATAGAAGAGTTTACCAGAACATTCAAGAACAAACTAGACCCTACGATAAATCCTACTTTGGCCTGGTGTTTAGTGCCCCTAGACTGAGATCATATCCAGGCTGAATGTTACATCACACCCTCTGGATTTAACCCAAATGACTTGCAAAAACATATAACCCTTATCATATCATAACAAAAGAATCCTATGCAAAAGACACATGTGTTAGAGTGGTGCCAGTGTTTGCATTTCAAGAAACTCAGTCAATGATAATTATAGTCACTGTCAGTTTAATAAATACAGTTATTTTTTCCTTCTCTATAAAATCTGCCATAAAAACAAGTTAAGGTTGACATATCATTACTTGATGAATTCATTCTAAGAGCCTCCAGGCATTATTCATAGGCCATGTACTCATGAATTACAAAGGGAAAGAGGGCTTGGGAGGTTGTATCTCAGTTATTTTCAAAAATCAAATTAGAAGCTATAGTGCGTACATTTATGTATGTCCTAAAAGAAAAATAAAGTGCATTTGAAGTTGAATATCAAACTAACATGTTATATATCCTACCTCAATTCAGTCTTTTATAAGGTAATATCTAAGAAATGTTCCTGATGTGATTATTTGTCTGTGCTTGCCATCACTCATGAACACTTATCCAGCACTCACTCTGCTTCTAGCTGGATTCTTTCCCTGCCTTCCCAACCCTCAAATCCCAGTGTCTTTTTTTCTGTAGTTATGCCCCTCATAATAATCCCAGTGTATCTAGAAGCAAACATTCCCTACATTGAAAATTTCCTCTCACCATTCAGCAAGCCAGCATCTAAGCATCACAGAGAAGAAAAATAGATGGACAATATGATGGTTTAGTAAGTAAAGCCTTGATCATTTAATCAAGTTTCTGGTCCACATAACAAAAACACATGCATATTTAACTTTTATTCACACACCACCTCACGCTCTATAAATATCTACAGAATGCCTATTTTAATAACAGATCAGGAATATGGGTTTCTGCACACATAGACACAAAACTTTTTCTTGGGTATATTCAGTTCTGGGAATTTGCAGAGAACTGATGTGAAATGTTTTGGCCCACTCCAATTATGCAGCCTGGACAGCCAGAATTTCCAGGTTCAGCTGTGTAAAATGTGGGCCTACATGATAGAGTAATAGCAAAAAAATTGGTCTGGCATTTGTGACTTACTTTGCCAACCTGCCTTTTCATGCAGTCAAGTGTTGAAGCTGGTGCTCCAAATAAATTCCTATGTTGACTTTTTTTTTTAATATTGTATATTCTCTCTTTTCTTCTTCAGAGAAGAAGTTATTAATAAACTATGTGATGCCTTCAAATACCCAATCTATGCACTTGTGAGCATTTTATCTAATCAAGACGGAAGATCAATCTGTTACACCTGGAGGACTTCCACCAGTTTAAAGCAAAAAGGGCACCCATGACAAACTTCCTCTATGAGAGGTTATCCCCATCTCCTTCAGGCTATGGCACATAAATGGTGCCTGCTAGCTGTTTGTGTGTGTCTGTGTTCATGTGTTCTGTCCAGACATCTCTCCTCTTATGTTATTTTGTTTCAATTACACAAAAGTAATTTCAGAAGTAACAGTCAGAAGTAAATTCAATAGTCCTAATTTGAATCTGAATGAAAACCAACTCTAGTATTTCAGAAAGCTCTAGATCCTTATATAGTCAGAATATTCAAAATACAATGTCCTTAAATTTTTTTAAAAAAATATTTGACCAATTCCTTACAAATTTCCTCTTACCATTAACAGACATCCCCTTCGGTAGGCTAGATCTCACTAGTTTGTTCATCTTTTTTTATTAAACTCCCAAATCAATTTCCATATCATGCAGAGGATTCTTGCATTAATCTGAATTCATCTTTCCCAAACAGTAGATCTCTATTCTATCAACTCTGATCTCCATGAGAGACACTGCAGGGGTGGGAGGAGGGGTTGTAACAGAACTGTCCTATTCTGAACTGCAGTGATGTCAGTTACCTAATTCTATGCCTTTGTTAAATGGATGGGTTTCACTTGTATATAAATTATAACTCAATAAAGCTAGCTTACATTTAAAAAGTGATTCTGAAATTACAGATTGATTCCATTCACATGAAATTCAGATAAAATTAATCTATAGCAAGGTCCTTATCCCTTGGTACTGCCTCTCTGTGGGGCTTCATGGGTCTTCATTGTGAATAGGGCCAGTTGCAGAGGACACAGGTCTTTGAAAAGACCACATACTTGGCTTACTGCTCCACTGTCATCATGAACTTCTTAATAATTTGATCTTTGAACTTGTGTTTTTTAAGTGAAACTAATAGGCAGTGAAACATGTATAAGAGCAGAGGAGATACACCAGATATCTTTGTGTGTATGTGTGAGCTCAGGTCCATGAGCATGGCAAGCAGCAATCAATTGGCCTGACTGTCCAGTGTCCACACCTGCTGTGGGACCCCCACCAAAGAAGAATCCAGGGCCAGGAGACTGGGGCCCAAATGTTGGCAGTGATAGCAGAATTAGCAGAAGCAGCAACGGTGGTGGAAGCACAGGAGAGGCGAGGCGGGGTTTCACTTGGGAGCAGCACCAGGATTTTCAGTGGAACAGTTTACCTGTCCATCTTTACATCATCTATACAAATGCTAACTTCCCAGACTAAGCATCATGACAGGAACTGATGACACTCAGGTAGTAAACTTTGTCAGTAAATTATTGTAAAACAAAAGCATCCAAAATGGACATTGCAATAAAGCAGATTAGGGAGTCATTGTCCTTATTGTTTTAGTTTTTAAGTTGCTAAATCATACAAAAATTGTTTGCAATCTTGTATTTGTCAAGTTATTGATGTCACTTTGAATTATATTAATTTAAAATGAAGTTGCTAAAAGTGTGAATGTTGATGACTTAATAAAAGAATTTTCAGAAAAGCCCCCAAAATATCATACTCAACCAAGAAACCACATTATTTAAGTATATCAGGGAGCTCGTATATACCTGTGGCAGATTCATGTCAATGTATGGCAAAACCAATACAATATTGTAAAATAAAGTAAAAATAAAATTAAAAAAATAAAGTATATCAGTTATTTATTTTACAAAATTATAACACCAAAAGTAAGAGAAATGCCTGAGACTGGAAACTATGACTATTGATGAAGACTTAATTGGCAGTAAGCTGGGTTTATAAAATGAGGTGGCAAGAGCCATAATCTATGTCAATGACTTCCCAACTCCAAATGAAATCCATTGCATTGCTGAGGCAAGTCCAGCTTAGAAACGGTAGTTGGCACATCTATGTTTGGTGGGAAGACAAGACACATCAGCAGCAGGTCAACTACCATGGACCTTTCCACACACCAAGAGGCAGTTTTTATATGGGTTTTGATTGGGCTTGACAATTTCTCGGGTTTAGTTTAGGTTTGCCTTCCTTGAAACTGCTGTCTAATCCAGATACTGCAATGATGAAAACCTTCATTATTCATCTAGCCAGAGCTCCATATTATCTGTCAGTAGGTTAGCAACCACATGTTATAGCCCATAGCACGTAGGAGAGCCAAAGATGCACATTAAACTATTATTTTGTGATTCAGCCCAAAGCAGTAGTGCAATTGAAAAGTTTCCCTAAGTGGTAATTTTTTAGATCAAAAATGGCATCAGTTTTATTGTTTCATGAACAGTTAACATTAAAAATTGTTGACTGTAAAACAAATACATCAATACCGAAAAATTAGAGAAGAAAATAAAAGCCATTGAAAATGTTTTCTCCAAGAAATAATTTCAGTATTTTTCTAGGCATATGTATTTCAACTCTGGGAAAATAAGTTATTTTATTTTAACCAGCTTTTCCACTTAATATACCATGGTCATCTTTCCCTGTCAATCACTACAGCACTTTATCATTATTTTTAATAATCGTATGGATATATGATAACTATTATTACTCATCATTAGACATTTCACCTGTTTTATACTTTTCATTAATAAAAATAATGCTCCAATGGATATCTTTGCATATATGACTGTATGCTTTTATTCAATCAGCTCCTTAAATAAAATTTTAGAAGTAGTATTATTAGGTCAAAACATCAGTTCACTTCAGTCACTCAGTCGTGTCTGACTCTTTGTGACTCCATGGACTGCAGCACACCAGGCCTCCCTGCTCATCACCAACTCCCAGAGCATATTCAAACTCATGACCATTGAGTCAGTGATGCCATCCAACCATCTCATCCTCCATCACCTCCTTCTCCTTCTGCCTTCACCTTCCCCAGCATCAGTGTCTTTCCCAGTGAGTCTGTTCTTCACATCAGGTGGCCAAAGTGTTGGAGTTTCAGCTTCAGCATCAGTCCTTCCAATGAATATTCAGGATTGATTTCCTTGAAGATTGACTGGTTTGATTTCCTTGCAGTCCAAGGTACTCTCAAGAGTCTTCTCCAACACCACAGTTAAAAAGCATTAATTCTTTGGCACTAGTCTTCTTTATGCTCCCAGCTTCCTTCTCTAACTACTCTCTTTTCTTATCCCCTTACGACCTCAAATTATTTAAAAAGAGCTGTGTACACTCACTTTTTCAATTTCCCATACAATCCAATTACCTTGGCAATTACTACAATGTCTGTACCCCAACAATTGAATAACTCTGGTTGTCCATGCTGGGAACATGCATCTTTAACCCGTCCTTCTACTTACTCTTTCATTCAGTCCATCCCCAAGTCTTTTGAATTATATTCCCTGAAGAACTCTGATATCTGGTACCTTCTCTCCATTCTCATTGCCATTCCCTTAGTTCTAGTTTAAACTACCAGCATCCTTCATCCTGATTATTGTCAGTGCTCCTTAACACGTTGAATGCAGCTCCAGGTGTCTCAGAACACAGCAGCTAGAATGATCTTTCACAATACTCCTTCCCTACTTAAAAATGCTACTTTATGGAATCCCACAGACTCCAGGATTACATGAAAGCTCCTTACTATAGTATATGATTCATCACCTTGCACTTCTCCTCCATCAGAGTCTATATTCAAAACATAATTAATTGTAATTTCTCAAAAGGGCCATTGTTTCTCTTGCTTTTAGAAATTTGTGCCTGCCTCTCCTTTTGCTCAGCTGCCCTTCCCCTCCAATCTTTCTTTTCTTTCTTTTTTTTTTTTTACTGGCAAACTCCTATTTGTTATTTCAACTCACTAATTCTGGGAAGAAGTTTCTGTTCCACTGAAACTCACTCAGTTGCCCCCATGTTTTCTCTATGACAGCTCATATTCACCTGGATAGCAACACTTAGACAGTTCTCATAATTATCTCTTTACTTGCTTGACTGGTCTATTGAATTGGCTGAATTTGACTTTTTCTCTCACCAATGCTTTTAAACACCGGTAGATCTCACTTCTTCCTTGTAACATCTGAGGCATATGCTTTTAATAATTTCAGGTATTAAGAACAGTCTTGCTTTCAGACCTTAAGAAATGCAGTTAAAAGGTCAGGTCATTCAAGATGGCTGTTCCCTTGATCTCTGTACATCCCCTGCTTGACCAGGCCTTTATCCAATCCTCTTAATTATAAGGCTTAATCAGTAACTTCCTGACTCCTACACTAGTTTCTGGTTTGCCTGGTAAATGTGAACCAACCTGACATCAATTGCCCCTATAACAGTAGCCTCCTTCTCCCCAGAGTAGAAGGTTGTTAGCATTATACTGCTTGCCATTGGCCATACATTGTGGGGTGTCACTCCTCCGGAATTTTGCTGATTCCCTTTTGTAAGGTTCCCTATCCAATAAACATTTCACGTCTCTGTTGCTGTCTCTGTGCTCTTTCTTCAGTCTCAAGGCTAGCAATGACAAATCTTGCAGATCTGCAAGGTGCAGCCCAACATTTCAGCTTGGTTACTCAGTCATGTCCAACTCTTTGTGACCCCACGGACTGCAGCATGCCAGGCTTCCCTGTCCATCACCAACTCCCAGAGCTTGCTTAAACTCATGTCCATTGAGTCAGCGATGCCATCCAATCATCTCAAGAATTGACTCATTAGAAAAGATCCTGATGCTGGGAAAGATTGAAAGCAGGAGAAGGGGATGACAGAGGATGAGATGGTTGGATAGCCCAACAGTAGTCACATTCAATGTCAGCATTTCCATCTTTCATCCAATTCTGTTTCCACTTATAGCACCTCCAAGATTGGGCCTGGGGAAGGATGTGAAGAAAAGAGGAAAAGTTCTATTTGTCTAACTGATGCTATTTGTAGCTTTCATTTGACTATTGAATGCCCACCTTCAAATACTGGCTCTTTCATAACCACATTGGTAGATTCTCCAGTAATCTTCATGGACATGACCTCATTCTTGGACAGGACTTCACTATCCAGACGTTCACTATTCTGTGAACCCTTTCTCTCTTCAACTTCTGTGTTCCAGCAGAATAGTTCAGGTTCCCTCATGCTGTGGGGCCAGCCCTCTGACACTGGATCCTTGCAGAATGACTCTGCCTGGCTGCCCTTTTGCAGAGGCTGCTTTGCCCAGCAGTACACTTTTGTACTCTTACCCCAGCAAACTCTGGAATTGTGGGACATTCAAATTACAACCATCTCTCATTTTGAAGAACAATGCTGTTACCTCCACCAGCCTCCAAATGAGACTTAGAATATTCTCTCTGTGTGTTCACATGGAGGTTATGATATATTTCTTGTCCTCCTAGTCCTCACAGCTCCAACTTTTCTTAAAGGAAAGGAGTATGAGTGGAAGGAAATAACCATAAAGCTCACTACTCCTATAAGTTAACATCAAAGGAATTCTTTTTCAATAAAATAATCAATCTAGGCTTCTCCTATTTATGGTGAATTTAAATGAAGGACTAGGAGTCACAGGGTTGACTTTGCTATCTCTCAGCAATTCCTATGGAGGCAGCCCTGGCCCTTTCTCTAATATGTAGGCTCATTGAAGCAATAGAGAGAGTCCCATGTGATGCATTATGTTTGTCTTCCCTTAAGGAAATGGCAACCCACTCCAGTGTCCTTGCCTGGAGAATCTCAGGGACGGGGCAGCCTGGTGGGCTGCCGTCTATGGGGTCACACAGAGTCGGACACAACTGAAGTGGCTTAGCAGCAGCAGCAACGACTGCATTTGTAGTCTCTCCAACCTCATATCCCCAGTGTCAGAGTTCAGAGTAGAGATGAAATAGACTGTGTGGAATGATAACTGTTTGCTGTGTATTATGATATATTTATGATAGAGTCATAGCAATACATTTTGCTACACAATAATGTCTTTTTGAAGATTAGGAAAGACTGATGAATATGAAATTAAAAAAAATTATTGATTAGTTTTTAAGGAAAGACATAAAGTTTCCTTCTCTGTTTTCAATAGCTTATTTTATTGTTTTGTAGAGGAACATAATGTTTTTAATTATCTGCCACCATTTAAAAATATCAAAATTAATATTAATGCTCATACCAAGCCTGTCTGTATTTAAAACAGGAATGGTCTTAGCTTTAAATAAATAATTATAAAAGTTTATTTCCAAAAGTTGTTTAGGACCTTTCTTGGTTGAAAGTAAGAGGAGCCCCTTGGATTTAATTTTAGTTGAAAAGAGAGTTTATTATAAAGATGACAGTGGTCATAATGGAACAACAACAACAAAAACCTATGTAATGGAACAACAACAACAAAAAAAAAACTGTAGCTGGATTTCAGGAACACATTGGAACCTGAGATTACTCCAGAATGCTCTGGTGAAGCCCCCAAATTCTCTCCTATCCTGTTTCCCAGCTTTTTCTATTTTGTCATCCTCATGGTTTAACAGCTGCTGTTAATAACTTCTGAGTCAACACCTTACTAGTTTCACTGCCCTTAATCCTGCTTCCTCTCAGTCTTAATTCCAAATTCCTGTTTGATCAGGTCTCCCAGCTGCCTCCCCCCACCCCCTGCCTCCCCTCCAGTCTAATCAATTGCAGTGGTGCCATTAGGTCATGGGGGCGGGGGATGCATTTCTCAAAAGTAAGGAAGGGTAACTAGACTTCTAAGAGATAATAACTAGGACAGATATTTCAAATGTTTAATTCTTTATCTCAGGAAAACTCTCAAGATTTTGGCAATCAATTTAGCTATTGAGAAGAGACATTATTCATTCTATTATTCTGACATGATTTATATTCTATTCAAAGACTGAAAGACCTTCTTGCTTCTTAATAGGGAAACTTCACTGTTATAACTTAACTGTTACTTATAACATTAGTTTCAGTCCC